>JASPKZ010004372.1:0-63276 GCA_030220185.1 Diploptera punctata | reverse complement strand
CGTGTTACCAGTTTCAATATGCCCTGTTCGTAGAAGTCCGTTTGGTTGGAGTGTAGCCATCTGCGCACTGCTGATTTCACTTCCACATCTGTCTCAAAGCGTGTGCCGGCCAGGAATCACTAAGGCGAATCACGTGGCGAATCACTAAGGTTCACGCGTCCCTCTTGGAAGAATGTGCACCACCTGGAGACATTGCTACGATCCATACAATCATCGCCATACACGCCACGCATGTCCCTGTGAATTTCACTGGGTTTATGCCCTTTGGCGATGGTCTAGGTGGCCGCTAGTAGTGGAAGACGTGTGTAGCGTGTGCTCTCTAATTAGTGTGCATAATTAGTGGTTTAAGCTTAGTGTACACAGATAAGTTGTAGCATAAGTTAGAGATTAAGTTTTACTGATCATTTTAACATAATTATATTTTCTCTAGGTTAAGTAGTAGTTTAGTTATTAAGAAAGCGTCATTTGTGACTGTTGCTTTGTCCAGCGCAGACATCTTGTCCCCTCCAACTCGCTGTCCACCACCATCTTTCCCGGCAGCCATGTTGTTCTCACCGCTTCCTAGATACTACTCCTGAGTGCGCGGTCATTTTGAATCCGCAACTGAGCGCGGAATTTAAATCTTTTTAAGTAGTAAATAAGAAACACAGATATATAGCACATTCTAACTCACTCGGCTATAATTATATAATACCGCGTGTGAAATTTAAATAACAGGACAAAACGATAGCCACCTAGATTAAGTTTTAATAAATAGGTAGGCCCACCCCGGGCCTAATGGCCCCAAAGCCCGTCGTTCGTGGGCCAAGAGGTCCAACGATGTCCGGTAACTAACAAATTTCGGCCAACGAGCCAATTGATAAGTGATAATAGAGAAAACTCTAAATTAAGGGAGTATTATAATTAATTAAGAAAATTTAGTATTAAAATAAATAAGCAAAATAGGTATATAAATAAATTAGCACTTAAGAAATCCCTTCTCCACAGATTTATAGCCTGTGGTAGAGGGGACATCATATATACATAAATTTTCATATCAGTGTTATACACTCTAAGTATCTAAAAATGGTACTCACTCGGACGAGAAGCTACCCTTCTCTTAATAAAACAACAAAACAAAAAAAACAAACTAAATCTCAAAACAAATCAGAAACATCAAAAAGATCACCTCCAGGCATCAGTCGTCAACTACAATTCACTGAT
This sequence comes from Diploptera punctata, assembly GCA_030220185.1. Taxonomy (NCBI): domain Eukaryota; kingdom Metazoa; phylum Arthropoda; class Insecta; order Blattodea; family Blaberidae; genus Diploptera; species Diploptera punctata. Next base: position 62,073 of record JASPKZ010004372.1, on the reverse strand, counting down.
AAGCCTGAAGTACATCAAGCCACACGTATGCCGGTCAGAGAGAGACCATCCTCAGGTTTGGGTGAGAGATCTCCTGGTACGAGCATGCCTACTGTCTCAACAGACATGGACTCTGTATGCTCAGAGCCCATAAACGAAACACACAGAACAAACAGTACACAGGATTCCTTAAGAGAATACCGCACACTAGCAGAGCTTGCTCAAAGCCAGGAGAGCCAAAATATACTGAACTCTGAGGCGGGTCCCTCAAACACTGGCAATGCGTGTGAAGTAACTCACAGTGAACCTGGCTCACCCCAGACAACTAACACTCCACAAAATGTGGAAGTCAGGGACACATACAGCACAACAGACGACACAGATTACCAACAAGTGGGCAGGAATGGCAAAAACAATAAAACAAAACACTCAGCCACCTGCAGCAAACACAACGCCAAATACACAAACAAGGAGGGAAAGAAGAAACACAAACTCTTCTACTGGTTCTTCTGTTTCCTCCGCAAACTCATTTATGACAAGACCAACACAACAAATGCCTCCTGTCATAATTCACAATACCTACCAAGGGGACATGGCAAGACTAAACGATACATTCACAACAAGGTATTCTCCCCTAGCCCTACACTGTGTACTGACTAATCAGGGTACACAGGTTAAAACTTCAACTAGAAGGGATTATGTGAACCTACTTAAATACTTAAAAGAATCTCAGGTTCCCTTTCACATAATCGAAACGAGACGCAAGGTCCTAAGCGTCGTAATCCGTGGCGTACCAAGTAACACCCACCCAGAGACAATTGAGGAAGCACTTCGAGTAAAAGGCTTCCAAATCACAGAATGTAAAAATATGAAATCCCCAACTGGAGCTCCTTATCCCTTATTTTCAGTGGAGCTTCCGGATAACGCTGCAAATAAGCAAATATATAACCTAAGAAGTCTGTGCTATTACTCAGTCCTGGTAGAACCATACAGGAATAGGGACCCTGTAGTGCAATGTAAAAATTGCCTAAAATTCCAACATTACAGAGAATCACGTATGGCCTCGCCACGCTGCAGGATCTGTGCTGATTCACACCCAGACACAGACTGCAGACTGCCTCCGAATTGCGCACCACGCTGTGCAAACTGTAAAGGGTCGCACACAGCAACCTCAAATCAGTGCCCAATCAGGAAGGCAGTGATGAATTCCATTAGAAACAGGGGCAGAAAAAACAACACTACACAAAACAACATTGCACACACGCCACAAAGAGCACGAGGAACGCCAATACAAAACAGACGAATTAACAGACCCAATAATACACCACAACACGTTCCTCAAGCACAAAGAGAACAGGCGTTGCAAGCACTGAGAACGGGCGAGAGAGTCATGAGGGAGGCGGAGAACCGTGAGTATTCTCAGGCGGTCCAAAGAGATCCCAGAACTCAGGCTCAGCCGCAGCCCACAAGGCTCCAAGAGCCTCGGGATCGTGCTCCAGCACCTGAAGCTCGACCCAATAATAATACCCAAGAACACCAGCAGCAACAATACCAGCCCACACAATCAGAGGACCCACAAATGCTGGAAATCCGACGAGTTCAGCATCAACTGCAGCAACAACAGGAACTGCTTTCTAGGCAAACTCAGCAACTTAGAGCCGAGTGGCAAAAGTTGCGAGAGGAGCGGAACAGATTCCTGGAGCAGCGGAAGATGTGGGAAGCCAGGATACAGTATAGTAAAGGTCCTACTGAACCAATCAATAACCAACATAGTGATAGTCCACTCCCAGATCGTCGGGACGCTAACAACGTACCAGACGACAGGAGTGAGAGTCACTCAATACACGAGGATGGTCTCATCTCGGCGGTATTTGATGCACTAGACGATGCATATGACACGCTGAGGAGAGAGCCCACCCTTAGGGTATTGCCACACGTAGCTGCACGCTTTGTCAGCACCCTATTGAGCTTCTACTGATCATGGGTAGTAGGGGAACTGGGATCCTATTCTGGAATGCTCAAGGCATCCGTAATAAAAAGCAGAACTACTACACTATTTTAAACAAAAATAAAATTCCCATAGCACTAATAACGGAAACTCACCTCACGGATAGAGAAAAATTCAACAACAGAAACTATTCAACATACAGGTTGGATAGAAACAATAGACAAGGCGGTGGTGTGGCCATCTTGGTACATAAAACCGTCAAACATAACCTAGTCGACTTACCCATCACAAATAGGACGGAATGCGTAGCCATTGGACTTAAAATTGGCCGCCATACGGTAACACTAATTTGTACTTATAATCCTCCAGGAGATATAGACATAAATGATATAGAAAATCTGATAGGAACAAATAACAATATAATACTAGCTGGCGATTTAAATGCCAAGCATACTGATTGGGGCTGCAGAACAAGTAATAGGGCCGGCAACAAACTCAGGGGATTTTTTTACGACTCCAATAGGAGCTTTCAAATCCTGGCACCAGATAAGCCCACTCACTACCCTAATAACATACATTTTCGACCAGATATTCTTGATATCGCTTTAATGAAAAATATTAACATTCCCTGTGATATCACGGTAGAAAATAACCTCCAATCAGACCACCTCCCAGTGCGCCTTACACTAAGAAGTAGGCCAAGCAGAGTTCAAACAAGACAAATCCCGAATTACAAATTAGCAAACTGGACCCAATTAAAAATAGATATTGAAAATTCATTACAAGATCGACCATTAAACACGCCTAATGATATTGACACGGGGGTAGACAGCCTAACAATAGCATAAATACGGCTATTAACACTAATATTCCAAAAAATCTATTAGAACCAACCAGCCGTATCTCCCAGATCATATCCTACGCCTAATTAGGCAAAGGAACGATGCAAGAAGAAAATGGCAAAGGCATCACAATAACTTGCAATACAGGCAAGAAATGAATGATCTGCAACAAAGAATCAAGGTTGCTATACAAACATTCGTGTCAGACACCTGGGAAAATGTAATCGGCAGTCTAGATACTAAGGACATGCCGAGAACATGGAACATGGTTAAAAAAGTAACACACAAAGCGGATACATATCCCCCCTCTCATCTTGCCTAACGGGAAAGCCGTCACAGATCAGGAAAAAGCGGAAGCATTTGCAAATCATCTGGAGCGAACCTTTGTACCACATGACCCTCCGAATAACCCGCAATTTACAAGGGAAACGGAAACAATGGTCCAAGAATTTCTAAATAGAATACCCAATAAACAAATCAGAAAAACAAACGTCTCAGAAGTCAAATGGCTAATAAATCACCTTCCCGATAGAAAAGCACTGGCCCTGATGGCATACAAAACATAGTGCTGAAACAATTACCCAACATCGGATATGCATTTTTAGCAAAAATAATAAATGCTATGTTCGAAATGAAGTATTTCCCAAAAACATGGAAAACTGGGCGTATAATATTATTCCCCAAACCTGGAAAAAATCCTAGAGAACCAGGAAATTATCGCCCGATAACATTATTAAACACAATGAGTAAGGTATCTGAAAAAATTATATGTAAGCGCCTTAATCACAATCTAAAACAATTAAATGTAATTCGGGATGAACAGAAACGGATTCCGTCCAAAACATAGCACAGTAACCCAGCTAATGAGACTTGTTGAACATATCACTAGAGGGTTCAACGAAAAATCGTGTCACGATTGGATTATACTTAGATATAAAACAAGCCTTCGACAGAGTGTGGCATCACGGCCTACTACGGAAAATGGTCGAAACAGGATTAGATGACGGAATAATTCATTTAATAGCTAAATATATAAACAATAGGCAATTCGAAGTTGCTTTCCATAACTCAAAATCCGCCCTGCGGCCCGTCTATAGTGGAGTGCCACAAGGCAGTATTCTAGGACCTACACTTTTCAATATATACATAAATGATATTCCACATGACAATAGACATAACAACACTCATCTATATATGTATGCAGATGACACTCTAATCACTAGTCAATCCTCCCGAACAATACACGCGTCTAGACAGATTCAAAATAATCTTAATATTCTCGAACCATGGTTGGAAAAATGGAGAATAAAAATAAACGTAGATAAATGCCAAGCAGTTCTTTATACAAAAAGGTATTCTCAATATCGATACATGCCCCCACAATTAAGTCTTTATGGACACAATATCGAGTGGAAAAACGAAGCCATTTATTTAGGTGTAACACTCGACAAAAAACTACTGTTTAAAACAACATATCCAAAATACCTTAGGCAAAGCGTATGGGACATTGAAGCTGCTATACCCTATTTTAAATAACCATAACAAAATTCGAATAAACACAGGGCTAACAATCTACAAGGCACTATTAAGGCCAGTACTCACGTACGCAAGCCCCATATGGGGACACGCGGCTAGAACTCACATAAAGAAACTGCAAGTTTTTCAAAACAAATTATTATATATGATTACAAAACTACCGCGTGTAACACCGGTTGACATATTACACGATCAAACGGGTGTAGAAACAATCGAGGAGTATATTAAACGCATGGCTCTTAAATTTTATAATACATGTGAAGGCCATGATAATCCACTCGTGGCATCGCTGGGAACCTATGAAACAGCCAACAACAAACACAAGCGTCCAAAATGGATCCTGGACAACACTTGACCGGTGAAAGCTGATAGGGCACGCACACACACACACACACACGCACACACACACACAGAGAGAGAAACACATTACACAATTATTCAATTACAATTACAACATTAGCATATAATGTACATTAATAAAATATATTAACACAACAAATTAAAAACTAATAACTAATCTTACTGCTACAGGTTCATCCCACCAGTTCCAGAGAAACTGACATCACCTGACAACTACAGATAGAACAGCAACAACTGAAGAATACAAAAAAAATTAAAAAATGCACGTTACCATAATTGTATGATTAATTGTAATAATATGAAATGTACGCACATTATATTTAAATAAAGAGAAGCCTGGATGCCCTCCCAATATAGAGTCATCCGAAAGCCAAACTTGGCAAGATCCCGCGTGATCGACTATTCCGATTGAGGTTTTAAGCGGTTTCCCTCAATCCAAAGAGCAAATGCTGGAATAGAACCCCAAAAGGTCCGCTTCCGACTTCACTCTGCTAATTAAGTTCAAAATTAAATTCAAAATTTAAACCGGGGCTAATGTATTTTACAGGAACCCGGGGTTCTACCTATTAAGGAGGACCAAAATGGATCGCTCACCGCCAACACTTAAGTGATGGCCGCAGAGCTTTCCATCTATCTATGCCCTTTGGCCCACAAAAATCGAACAACACTTCTCTGTTCCTCACAGGTAGACGACTGTAGCATGCGCACCATTTTTGTTCCATAGTTCAAGCTTCTCTCGCACGAGGTGCACCTGAGAAAAAAATACCATCTGTAGCGAAAACTTCAAAACTATATCTCTGTGAAATTTCAACATTCTAGCTGCAATACCAAGGCGGAAAAAAATTATTGTGCGTTACTTTCCGATCTGCCCTCGTAGCATTGTTATTTTATTCAAATATGGAAATTTCTTTACAATTTATGAACTTTTTTACGTTACAAGATAGGTCCACTTTAACTTCCATATTGAGATAAAATGGACCCAAGAGTCGACCTTAGCCTTTAGACTATTTTTAAGTTCATTTACTCCATTAATTTATACAGACAGTCACAAAGTAATCTGAAAGTATTTATGACTGATCGTAATTAATAAGTGTTGATATTTATTTAATGTTTTGAAAAATTATTGTTGATTATAACATTCAGGTGTCATTCATCTGCAGACAAAGATTTGGGTTTAGCAAAATTACAAAGATATTAAATAAAATTAAGTGCATGGTTTTTACATATAGCATCCTTATAGATAAAATATACATATTCGTGTAAAGTGCACCCAAGTCCACTTTAACCGCCTCGTGGAGGGTCCACATTAACCAAATTACTTTGTTTTATGTTTAATTATTTTACACAGCCGCCTGTCACGTGATATCCCATTATTAGTGTATGAAACACCATCTACATAATATAATATATTTAGGTGATTTTTCAATATTTTATCACATTCAATAGCGGAAATTAAGAATTAATTCTTAGCTTGAAGAACTTTTAAATTGGTTGTTTTCATAAATGTCACAAATAAACCATTCTGCGCACAAAGAATAAACGAAACAGGCAATGAACATGTCAAAGTTGATTAGGGAAAGAAATTAAAACATTTTCTTTTCGAGGGCAGCACCAATTAAATAAGATATTAAGAGGGTCCACTCAAACCGAAGGGCCCACATTACCCGAACTTCCTCTACATGTTATTGTGCCAGGTTATGTTGATATCCATAAATCTAAGACCTAAAACAAGACTAAACAATAAATAAACAAACTGCCTGTGATTTAATGATGTAGACTTCATGTTTCTCTGGCACATGGCTTCTGGAGCATCCAGCAGTGATCTACCTTTACACAATCATTCCAGAAACCTTGGTAACTTTCCTCCATTATCCTTATGTCCTGGTGAAAATCTTCCATTTGTTGATAAATTCACAAAGTTAGAATTCTAGATGACAATGCAGGAAGTTAACTTTCAATGATATATGACAAGAATTGCTCTATAAGGCAAAATAAAAAAAAAGTAAAATTCAGGCAGCGAAAATGAGATTCCAACGTGCTGTGAAAGGTTGTACAAGAGAAGAACATATTAGAAATGAAAATATTAGAGAGGAACTAAAAGTACAACCACTTCTTCAACAAATAGAAGAATAAGGAACAATTGGAAGGAAACATCTGCAACGAATGACACATGATAGGATAACAAAGATGGCACTGATGTATAATCCTGTAGGACGAAGATCGGTGGGAAGACCAAGAAAGCGTTGAGCTGAACAGATTTGAGAGATCGTAACAGACAAAGACCTAATGCGTGAAGGATGATGATGATGATGAAATTCTCAATACGTATGATTAACTTTGCTGATACCATCCTTGAAAACAGGATCTTTCTTCATTATCAAAAAATTACTAACAAACCCATTTGAAATCTTCGCAAAGTGCTTATACATTGTCTGTCAGGGTATTAAAGAAACTTCATTTTTAAAAAAATATTGAATTTGAACAAAAGACACCTTCCTTTAATTTTATTCTCACTGTTTAAAGACTATCTGAATTAACTAATAATATTACTAATATTTGATAACAAAGAATCTTGTAATAGACTGATATTATTTCATATTGTGAAACCACTGGATAAAAATGTGTATAATAACACTTAAGTCTGCAATGGGCAGGGCATGTGACACGGAAGAGGGCATGGAAACTTTATGTAAGTAAACCAGAAGGAAAACGCTCAATTGGTAGACCAAGAATGAGATGGGAGAATAATACTGACCATGATTTGGGGAAGTAGATTGTACAAGAGATGATTGGAAAACATTAGGTCGTGAAAGGGATGTATGGAGAGATTATATCCGCAAGGCCATGAATCTAGGGTTCGATAGTGTCAGTGAGTTAGTTGTGATACTACCAGGACTAGTTCTACTATCACAATGATAATAGGCTTAATAATATTTGACTATTTAACTCATGTCCCAAATGGTAGTCAATGACCTATCACGTTTGAATAAATTTTGTTTAACAACCAATGACAGTCATGTTTCACCTCACTCTTTATCAGCTCCTGCTTTTGTGATAAAGAAAGCTCCTCCGTTTTAATATTCTGAACAGCTCAGAGCATTATTTTTCTCCAACAAATACATTGAATGTAGCAAATAATGAACAGATTCCTTCATTTTATTGAGTTGTTTACTAACAAAATAAATTAATAACCTACAATATTGATGATAATGAACAGTTTGATGTGTTTCATTATTTCTCCACTAGGGTGCATTCTTATAATATTGCGATCCTATTTGGCAATAAATAATATAATCAGGTTGCATGAATATACATAACCTCACATTTCTGATTATTTTTTCAAGCATCGCCATTTACATTAAATATATAAATATTTTAAAAGACTGGTAACTATATTTAAATAAAGACTTTTTGAGTAAACAGTTTAATTTTATTCGTTAAATAGTTCTAAAAATGCCACTCTTGATTTCCAGATCATCTAGATAGTATGAATTATAGCATTACTTATGACTATTTAACTCGTGCCTGAAATGGGAGTCAATGACCAATCACGTTTCAATTTAATTTTGTTTTACATCCAATCACAGTCGTGTTTCACCTCGATATTTATATACATGTGTTTAACTTATTAAAGAAAGCTCCTCGTTTTAATATTCTGAACAGGTCAGAGCATTAATCTGCAGTGACCGACTCTTGAACTTGAATATAGCAAATAATGAACAGAGTCCTTCGACCTACACATTTGATAATTGTGTGTTCAATAATTGTGTTTAGTTACTGATTTTTATTGACTTGTTTCCGAAAAAAATGAATTAATAACCTGTAATGTTGGTTATAACATACAGTTTAATGTGCTTCATTTTTTCTCAATTAGGGTGCATTCTTACAATATTGCGATCCTATTTGGCCATAAATAGCACGATAAAGTTGCAGTGATGAACGAATGAAATAAACCAAACATTTCTCACTTGTTTTCAAACATCGCAGTTTACATTAAATATATAAGTATTTTAAAATATCTATAATTAAATAATAATTTTATTTTATTCATTAAATAGTCCTAACAAATGCCTCTCTTGCTTTTCAAATCCTCTAGATAATTTGGAAATTACTCGTGTCATTACTTATAATAACTGATAAGAACTAATACTGTAGGTTTTATTTATTCTAGTCTTCACAAAATGCAGGGGGAAACTTAGATTATTAACAGAAATTGATTGCTAGTGATTTGTAAGAACTAAACCAATCAAGGCAGAGTTGCCTCAGACATGTAATACCTTTAGGAGTAAGTTTATGTCTACAGTATCAAAGACTTTGCTGTAGTCGAGTAGAACTGTTGTCACTTTTGTCCGTAGAACATTTAATGTTCTCTATAACGTGCAGAAGTGCGGTGTGTGTGTGATGTTTCGTTCCAAAGCCAGACTTGCGTTCATCAAGAAAGTTACATAGACTGTTAGATGTGAGTATATTATATAATCCAGTTCTTTAAACAAACAGGGAATATATTCTGATTGATTTTAAATTATTGAGGCTGTCTTTGATTTTACTATTGGAAAAAGAAAGTAAAAATTGCTATTTGATTGTTGTTTGTTATCAAGTTGTTACAAGGACAAAGACAAGTCTTAACACTTAATGTCACATTACTGATACAATTACGCGTTATTCGTTAACACGCTCTGAATAGTAATAAACTATACAATACTTGTTTTCTCTCACGCTATGTTATGTTTAGTATTATGTTGATCTGTATTCACAAGTAATTAGAATGTACCACCCAAGGAAGCTAAATTATTACCTACTTACCTCCCTACTTAGTTCGATACAACGATGGACTGGAAATACGTACAATTTTTAAAACTCATTTATTAGAATCACTTGTACGCAAATTAATATATTTTGTTTGTATCTATTTTATATGTGATATCTGTTTCATAGCAACAAACAACACTATGTCAAATAAACCAATATATAATTATTATATACTGTCACGCAGCGGGCCTGGGTTCGATCCCCGGTCGGGACAGTTTTTCTGGGTGAGGTATTTATCGGGGTTCTTCCTCACCTGTAAGACAAATGTCAGGAAAACGTTAAGGCCCAAACGGTCCCCGAAATCATTAGACCATCGCAATCATCATCATTCATATTCATCTTAGGATTAAGGACTCTCCTGGCGCACCACTATCATCATCACCCATCATATCATCGGGGAAAGGTAACCCCGCCTTCCAGGCGCCCCAACCTCATAAGTGGGTTACAATTACGCCATGCCAGGAGAGAACATCAGGAATGTCGAAAGACAATCTGGGGCATTTAAAAAAGAAAATTATATACAATCTCGTGGTGTTCATATATATATATATATATATATATATATATATATATATACAGTCCATCGCTTTGGTCTCGAGGTAGCGAGTTACCTTGTCACGCAGCGGGTCCGGGAACGATTCCCATTCGGGACAGGCTCTTGGGTGAGATTTTTTCCGGGTCGTTCTTCACCTGTAAGACAGATTTTAGGAAGCTTAGGGCCCAACGGTCCCCGAAAATCATTCGGCCATCATCATATCCTTATAATTTCATCTCCCTTCATCGCTGTGGAAAGAAACGAAAGCTATCACATCTATAATTCCCTAGTAAAGCTGCAAAGCATGGCATGCAAATGCTGTGATTGCGGTTAAAGACCTGCCCTTGGGCAGAATTACTATAGTATATCCATCCATCCATCCATCCTTCCATGGTAATTCTGCCCGAAGACAAGTCCTTCACTGCAATCATAGCATTTTCATTCTATGCTTGCAGGTTTACTAGGTAATTGTAGGTGTGGTAGCTTCCCGTTGCTTTCCACACCGGTAAAGGATGAGGATGATTATGATGATGATGATAATGTCAAGGATGATGATGATGGCCATATGATTTCGGAGACCGTTTGGGTCTTAAAGATTTCCTGACATTTGTCTTACAGGTAAGGAAAAACCCCGACAAAAACCTCACCCAGAAAAACTGCCCCGACCGGGGATCGAACCCGGGCCCGCTGTGTGACAAGGCAGCACTCTACCTCGAGACCACTGCGCGCAGCGGTGGGCTGTAGTATATATATATATATATATATATATATACAGTATGTCAATTTGTTATTTATAAATAGGCATTTTTATTAATAAAAATCCAAATTTCAGAAAGTTTTTAAAAGTAAAGAAAACATATTTATTGTGGTTTGAAGGAAACACTAATTTATATTTAAATATTTAGTTCAAAACTTAATTATAAAATAAACATAATTTTATCAAAATAAATAATCTTTATTACACCCAAATACAAGCCAATTTGCTATTCATACACTAAAGAAAACACTGCAGTGTATTTGCGTGTCTAACTTGTTTAACATTAATGCAACATGAATACTCTAAGTTGTGCATTTGTTTACATCTGCCTATTGTGCTGGTTGTGTACACTGGCAGTCAGTCGCCTCTAAATTGGGTAAATGTAAAGAACTCAGTTCTGATATCAAAGATACAATTGTAAATCTTGCACTTAAGGTATATTCTTTGAGAAAAATACGGCGACTGATAGGCAAATGTCATGCAACAGCACAGTATATACTAAATAAATTCAAGTATAAAGGTTCAGTAGAGAATATTCCGAGAAAACCTAAACAAAAGAAGTTAATGAAAAGGAGGAGAGAACCATTGTGAGACAAGTGAAATTCAACCCCAGAATTAGTGCTCCAAGATTGCTGTCTACCCTAGACGTTTCTACTGGTAAAATTGTATGTACTGAGACAGTTCGGAAGGTGTTAAGCAGAAATTGCTATCATGGAAGAATGACTAGAAAAAGGCCGTATGTAAGGAAAAAGAACCGTGTTGCAAGACTATTTCAAAAGAACATGTAAATAAGGGGCAGGCATTTTTGAATGATGTTCTCTGGTCTGATGAGACTAAAATCAACCTGTTCGGTTCAGATGGCGTTCATAGAGTCTGGAGAAAAACCAATGCGGATAATTATGTGACCAATACAACACCTACAGTAAAACATGGGGGTGGGTCTATAATGTTGTGGGGGTGTATGTCGGCAAAATGTGTTGGCAATATACAGTTCATTGACAATGTTATGGACAAATTTGTGTATAACGACATTCTTCGTAAGAATGTTAAACAAAGTGCAGTAATATTGGATATGCTCCCTACGTACATGTTCCAACAAGATAACGACCCCAAACATACAGGGGACTTATATAAGACTTGGTTGATACGGAACGTGCCAAAGCAATTGAAAACCCTCCTCAATCTGCTGACTTAAACCCTATAGAACATTTATGGTCGTTTTTGAAACCTAGGGTCCACAGCAGAAATCCTTCTTCCAAAGAAGAATTGAAGAAGGTGGTTACTGAAGAATGGTGCAAAATCAGTCCTCAGATATGTGATAGGCTTCTTAGATACATGCAGCGTAGATGTCAAGCTGTTATTAAGGCTAAAGGTTACCCTACAAAGTTCTTTTTTTTTCTCTTCATTTTTTTATTTTTTTCTCCATTCTGACTGTATGAATAGAAAAGTGACTATAAAATTTACAACCTTTAAAGTTTTTTTTAATGTATTATACGTTAAATGTTTATAGAATTTGTTGATTTGTATATATTATGTAAATAAGTGTGCCTGAAAATGTTTAGTTAATGGCAAAATATATTTGCAATATTCTGAGAATTAAAATTGTGCTATTTCAATTATAAAATCTAAGTGTATGAATAACAAATTGACATACTGTATATATATATATATATATATATATATATATATAATCCCAAACACAAGAAAAAAATAATAAAATAGTCAACGGGTTCCAACAGCAAAGCTATATTTTCAAAACTTAACAATGATAACTTCGTTATTGAAACGCGTTGATTATTCTTAATTTTGTTTGCTGTTTGGAATTATAATTATAATATATATCATCATCCGGTATCATGGCAGCTGCCGCCGTCTTTCGGAAACCAAAAGTCATCCTTCTGTGTCCATCCATTAAATCTTCCTGCAATCCCCTGATATTCATAGCTGCTTGTGCCCCTTCTATCTAAGTTTTCTTCGCTCTTCCTCCTTTCTATTGGGATCCATTCCATAAACATTTTAGGCAATCTTTGCTGTAGCATTCATTTTGACATGGCCATACCACTGTAATCTTTTCTTTTCTATAACGTCTATGATGTCCGGCCCCTCTCGTACACCCATAATATATATCTATATGGACTATGACAAATAGACTGTGAATGGGTAACTAAATACATCAATCTATATAAATCATTATGACATTAAAATAATATATATGCGGGGTTGTAAGGGGTAGTGACGTGTACCCAATTCTCATCCTCACCTTCTCGTGGTACAACCCGTTTTCACAAACGAGGCTCTGACGACCGAGTCACGGCGGTATAACCGTTCCATCGGGTACTGAGTAAATGCAGTATCCTAATGTCTGTCCAGAGACTAAAAGGTAGCAGCCCTACCACTGGACTACTTAGCGTCGGGCCAGTAACCTGTCCTAAGGAACTTCAAAGCTACTTTCAAGTCTCAACACGAAAAAATCCAGAAGGAATTGAAATATGACGACCCACAGCAAAGAAATATGGTTAAAAGAAAACGGCACAATGATATTGTAAGATATGCAACCTGGAATGTCCGAAGCATCCATGAAAAGAAGAGGAACTAGACAGTATATTTAAAAATAGAAACATTGATATTGCAGTAACTACAGAAACTAAGAAGAAACTTAAAGGAACGAAAGAAACACAAAATTATGTACAAATATATAGCGGTGTCGACAGGAAAACCCATGGACAAGCTGGAGTAATGATTTGGATTAATAAAACCATAAGAAATAAAATTCAACACTACACTTACTGGAATGAAAGAATATTAGAGCTTCGACTGAAAATAAATAGAGGTAATTTGACAGTTCTTGGTGTATATGCGCCAGAGGAAGGCCGTGAAGAAGACAATGAAGAATTCTATAAAATATTACAAGAAATTTATAGCAAAATTAATAGAAATGATTACATTCTCATAATAGGAGATTTAAATGCCAGAGTGGGCAATGCTCAAGTCAACAATAATATTGGAACATTTGGCGAAACGACCAGCAATAGGAATGGGACAAGATTAACAGATTTTGCTATCTACAATGAACTGGGAATAAAGAATACCTTTTACAATCATAGAAACATACATAAGTATACCTGGCATCGTCAGGACTCAAAATCAATCATTGATTATTTCATTGCAAATAATAAGATTTTTAAATTGTTTCTCGATGTCAGAGCCTACAGAGGATATGATATTGGTTCAGATCACTACCTAGTAGAAGCAAGAATAAGATTTCCACCAAGATGGTTAAAAAAGAAGAACAACAACAGAACATAGAACAAAAGTACAAGGTAAAATTATTTTATGATGACAGCATTAAATGGTTATATTCGAGAAGAATTCAGCAATATATGGCTACAACTCCAGAAAGTAATGATGTCGAGGAAGAATGGAAAAACATTAAAATGATAATTCAAAATGCAGCTAATGAAACTTTAGGAAAAGTAAATATACAACAAAGAAGAAATAGAACTCTAAAAATCTGGGATGATCAAATAAAACAATTGATTGAAGAAAAAATGCAGCTTATAAAATATATTTGAACACAATGAAAGTAGAAAATGAAATAGAATTCAAACGCTGTAGAGCTATTGTTAAGAGGGAAATAAGAAAGAGACATAAGAAAACATGGTTAAATTTTGTTACACATTTAGAATCAGATTTGCATAAGCTCCAACCTAATGCCTTCAAAATATTAAAACATTTGAATAAAGATATTAAAGAATCTACCAAAATTAATTGCGGAGTAACAAAATAAGATTTTTTCAATTATTATAAAACTCTTTGGACTGACAATAGCTATGAAGATACAATTTTCCGAAATAATAGTGAGACAGATTTCATAAAATCATTGGAAGAATTGAACAATAGTTTAAAGAAATTGAAAAATGGAAAGGCAACTGGCACAGATGGCTTGAATTCTGAATTGTACAAATATGCAGGCAAACAGTTCCATGAAAGACTGTTGTCCTACTTTAATAATGTATTAAAAAATGCAGATATACCACAAGAATGGAAGACAAGCATTGTTATACCCCTGTTCAAGAAAGGAGACAAGAGAAAAATGGATAACTATAGGGGAATCAGTTTGTTAAACACATGCTACAAAATTTATGCGGACATTTTAAATGGAAAATTGAAACGTTTCAGTGAAAAATTCCTTATGGAATGTCAAAATGGATTTAGGAAAGGACGATCTTGTATTGATTCAGCATTTTCTGTTAAACTATTGCTTGAAAAAAGAAGAGAATTCAACTTAGAAACACATTTTGCTTTCATAGATTTTGAAAAAGCATTCGACACAGTCAAGAGATCAAAACTCTTAAATATATTGGAAGACAGAAATATACCCAATTTACTTCGGCAGAACATACAAAATATTTACAAAGACAACAATTAAAAAACAGATTTTCTGAAGAAGGAATTATAAATCGCGGTGTGAGACAAGGCTGCCCCCTATCCCCAACACTCTTTGCAATTTATATCAATGAAGTAATATGTTGCTGGAACAAAAAATATAAATTAGTAATAAGAATATCAGAAAATAGAGAATTAAACACCATACTGTTTGCAGATGACCAAATAATAATAGCAAATTCCGAAGATAATCTACAGAAAGGTCTGTATGAACTTAACAAAATTACAGAAGAATATGGTTTGAAGATATCTACAGAAAAAACAAAAATTATGGCATTTCAAGGTGTAGATCCTGTCAGAAGTAAAATTGTACTGGACAATAAAATTTTGGAGCAGGTGAATAATTTTACATATCTAGGATGCAATATCTCATATGAAGAAGAAAAGGATGTAAATGCAAAAATATCTAAATTTTTAAGAATTTTAGGATTAATAAATTCTATCTTCAAGCCACAGTTAGTCCAAAAGCATTCAAGATTAAAAGTGTATAAAACACTGGCTCTTCCAACTCTTTTGTATGGTAGCGAAGTATGGACGTTGAAACAGAAGGATATACAGAGACTTAGATCTGCTGAAATGAGATATCTTCGGAGGACTGCAGGATACACACTACTAGATCACAAAAAAAATGAAGACATCTTAGAAGAATTACACATGGAATCTTTAGAAAACAAAATTTCTGATTATAAGTCACGATGGATGCAACATGTTCATCGAATGGAAGATCACAGGATACCCAAACAAATGTTAAGATATCAACCTGCAGGAAGAAGAAGACCAGGACGTCCACTCAAAAGACTTTTGGATGGTGTTTCTCTTGAGGCCGAAACAGGTCAACAAATGGCCTAAATTCGTGAATGATATGATGATGATGATGATATATATGCGGCGAGTGATTAGCTGTTATCTGTTATGTGTTAAAATCATTGGGTGTAGGAGTTCAGCTGAAACGAAAATTTAAAAACCGCTCTAGCGGTCACATTTTTCGATGTTTCACAACGAAACACAGAACATCCTATTAAAATAATCCAAAGTAGATATTTTCAAGAAATGAGCGTCCAGAAGATCGGCCAAGAACTAGAAGGGAGAGTAACATTAACCATGATTTGAGGGAAGTAGATTATACAGGGGACGATTAGAAAACATCTCAGGATAGGGATGTAGCCTATATGTGCGCGCCGTCATGCACCTTGCAGTTCGACAGGGTCAGTGAGTTAGTTGGTTATATAACGATAACCTAAAATCCGGGAAGAAATTTTAATCCATCAATTAATAAGTTGTGTACAATGATTTGTATACGTTTTCCGTGACTGAGTGACCATTGCATACACTTAACAGTAATAGAGCACATTTAAGGTATCTGTAACATTAAAATACAGTTAATATTGTTACAGTAGCGGCTAAAAGGACCAAAATATGGTTTAACAAAGGAGTTTGTTAAATAAAACAAATTCGTAAAAAATTGCTTGTTTTTACAGGTTTGGAATATGACGAGTTCTACCACTGATTTTAGATTAAAATAGTAAATATTTGAAATATTCTCTTGTAGAATCAGAACATTTTATCTCTAAAGATGTGTTAGATTCCGTCGACGAAACTATTCCTGCGACAATTTCTTAAAGTTCACCTCGGTATGACATTTTCACGGAATCGCTCAATATCAAGCTTTTACTTGGATTCTTTGTATTGTTATTAATCCCTAGATGTGAACCGCATGGCTTAAATAACTAAAATACCCTCCATTAACGTCATCATTTCGTTTCTACCCTATATGATATAACAATGATTGATTAGTTCACTCTAAGATGTTCCAAAGCCAGACTTACGTTCATTATAGAGAATATTAAACGTTCCAAAAGAATGCAAGTTAACAAAAATCCACCCAATACATAAGAAAGGTAGCAGACATGAATATAACAGTAATTATCATAAGTAATGTCTAGAGGATTTGGAAATGAAAAGTGGCGTTTGTTAGGACTGTTTAACGAATAAAATTAAGCTGTTTACTCACTAATCATTATTTAACTATAGTTATTTTAAAATATTTATATGTTTAATGTATAGGTGGATGTTTGAAAGAAATGAGAAACGTTTGTTATGTTTCATTTGTTCATCCACTGCAACCAGATCATATTATTTATTGGCAAATAGGATCGCAATATTGTAAGAATATACCCTAGTGGTAACAAAATGAAACACACAAAACTGTATATTATAACCTAAGTTATAGGTTATTGATTGATTTCTGATGCCTAGTGACGTAAATAGGCCTATGTCAATTATATTTCTGGGAAATAACACATTTAAGAAAGTGCAAACAGTAGTTTCCTTTTATTGTGGTATAATCAATTGCTACATTTATCCCGCAAGCGATACTTGCTTACATTCGTGCACTATATATACAATCTGGGAGCCACATGCATTCTATGATTCTTACATCTTAATATATAAATTGCTATATTCAACATATTACACGCTTTATATTAGCTTGACTTGTATCTGTCTATCTATGTAACGGACCTGCATCTACGTAACGGAATCTTTGAACACGATTTTCACCCACTTAAACACTTTAGATCGACTTGAAACTTTGTACAATTATAAAGGACCCATGACAATACAATAATTTAATAATTTGTTCCTAAAATCCTGGCAGAATCATCAGACAATCGAAAAAATAAAAACCGGTATAATAGGTTGCGGACTTATCGACTTTTTAGGCAATCGTTGTAAGAGCTCAGTTGGTAAAGCGGTGGACTGTAGTGGTATATAATTTCACTAATCTTCATTCAGAAATTTCATGCTGTTAAAAGTCCATCGTCCCCTAACGCGGTTTGAAACCGGGAACCTCGAATGTAGAGTCGTGCGTGGTAACCATTACACCATCGGAAACAATACTCACATAGCCTACTAATGAATTTCAGAGGAATATATAAGGAATTTATATTGGTTTCATTAAATTATCTTTGAAAAACTTGTACAATTGTCATTGGTCCTACTTAGTAAGCACCCAAATTGACAAGTGAGCCTGTGTGCGCGCTCCATCTATCAAGCTCTAAGGACCGCAATCTTTCTTTTTCCGGAATAAAACTCGGCATATAGCAAATTTCGATTTTTCGCAATAAAATTCTATGTAATGCATTGAAGTAAATCGAGAAATGTATTTTCCAAAAGCGGCATAAGTTGGCTAATTGGAGAAGAGTTTTGCCTGCAAGCCCAATTTTAAAAATCGATCCATACTGGTACCGAGCCAAGTTCCGGTTGTACTGTAAACAAACTTGCATAAACTTTTACTCCGCCGATTCCGTTTATTGGGGGAACGTTTAAACGCCATAAGCACAAGTGTGTACGATAAAAGCTTTATTTATAGTATTTTACGGGAATTAACACTGAAAACAACATAAGATGGTACCATTATGATTAGGAACTTCCTCCATCTATTATATATATATATATATATATATATATATATATATATATGTGTGTGTGTGTGTGTGTGTGTGTGTGTGTGTGTGTGTGTGTGTTATGATTACATTTTTGTCATTGAGTAATGCAAGCTTAATTTAACATAAGAAAAATTAATGCCTGGACGAGATTTGAACCCGGAGCTTTGGATTGATTTGCTTACTTGATGTAAGAGCCACTAGGTGGCAGTGGAGATCGAGTTCCCGCTACTTTTCGTAATATTTGAGACTACATACTGTATAAGGGAAATAAATGTTTGTACTAGATTTGCTTAAGAGCATAAGAGTGTTAGCGCGCTCGAATATCAATCCAGAGGTCCGAGTTCAAGACATTAATTTTTCTTATGTCATATATGCGTGTGTGGTCCTACCTAACTAATCGTTTACGCTCATTTCATAATGTCAGTTTATAACCTTTATTTTCAGGTACAATTTCTTTATGAACAGAATTTATGTTCCTTGCTGACTCACTTGTAAATTCTGTTACTATTTTCACCCTATCGTCAATTGTTAATGTGCGATATTTTCCACTAAATAATTTGAATTTATTCAAAATAATTTTTTCTTTCCGCTTTTCAAATGGTTTGGTTCCAATAATCAAGGAATCTATATAAATGTTGTCATTTTGAAACAATTGAAATTCGACGTCTTCTGCATTGTGTAAGCACTGGAACAAAACATTGCTTTTTAAAAATATTAACATTGTATTTATATATTTTAAGATCTTCCGGCGAAAGTTGTATAGACGTGCGCTAGATAATATATATTATTATTATTTTTTATTTCGAGTGTTGAAGAGCCAACTACATTTTCTTACTCCTTTGAAGGTAACCTTTATTCGATCAATGAAACTCAGTCACACATCAGGTTTGTTTAAATTACCACTGGAACTTGGCTCGGAAGAGATGTTTTACTTCCTTGTTGCAACTTAACTGGATTCATACGATTTAGTTAACAAAATGAAAGATGTAATCCCTAAACCAGCAAAATCGTAAGTTGTACTTTGTGTGGAATCCACTTAGTACAGCTGTTCCTGCGTAATGGACCGTTTAAGTTTTTACTATTGTTGGATAAGAGTCTAGCGTTGAATGTATTATGTTTGTCCAGTAACTGATAACACTGGTCAACAGTGATTTTGTTACGTAAATGATTTTGGGCGATTCTTATGTATTTTCATCTGCTGATTCCAAAAATGAAGTCAGAAATTTTCAATCATCCACCATTTTTTTTTGTAATTTTGAAAATAATTATTTTCCTATTTATTAGCATTTTTGGTATATAACATGATGATTAGAAGGATTATTTTACATTTATATTTAATTTCATTTCGCCAACAATGAACTTATAATGTTTTGCGATTGTTGCCTTGAATTCATAACTTACAACAATGACATTCTCATACAAAACTGTGATTGTGTGTTTTAAGTTCACAGTTGAATAGAAGCTTTCTTAAAAGAAAGAAGCTAATTCTGTGCTTACTTCCATAGTCAAGTGAAGTGTGATAGAAGTGTGTTTTAAAGACTAAGTAGTGTATTGTATTGTAGTGTATTGTAAAGGGAAGAGTAACATTGTATTTGTATAAGAAATATGTCTCGAAAGTGTGTTAACGATAGAAACAAATTCTGTTTCGTGTGTGGTCAGCTCACTTTCAAAGCGCAGAAGCGAAAGTTTACTCCTCAAATAAGAAGAGCTTATCACTGTTATTTTAACAACAAATTAGACCAGAACAAGATATGGGCCCCGGAAATCTGTTGTACCAAATGTGTAACACTATTAACTGGCTGGTTGAAAGGATCCCGCCATATGCCTTTCGCAGTCCCAATGATATGGCGCGAACCTAAGGATCATTTGACAGACTGCTACTTCTACTTGACAAATATATCTGGAATAACTTCCAAGTCAAGGCACACCGTTAAATATCCAATGTTAGATTCAGCAATTCGACCGGTACTTCATGGACCAGGTTTACCCATACCAATTCCACCAGATCACATAACAATGATTGAAGAACTTTCTGATGTTCAGGATTTACAGAATGATTCAGATTTTGCGGAAGATGATGCTATAAATGAAACTCACTTTCTAACACAGGAGGATTTAAATGATTTGGTTCGGGATCTTGGTTTAAGTAAAAGCAAGGCAGAATTACTTGCTTCAAGATTGAAAGGATGGAAGCTACTGCAGGATGACACCAAAGTAACTTTTTTCCGCAATCGCCAAAAGGAATTTGAGGATTTCTTTTCTAAAGAGAAGGACCTAGTTTTCTGAAATGATGTTGAGAATTTGTTCCAGTCACTGGGTGTTGATCATAAATCTGAGGATTGGCGTTTATTCATAGACTCCTCGAAAACAAGTTTGAAAGGAGTGTTACTACATAATGGAAACATATATCCATCCATTCCTTTAGCCCATGCAGTTGGTATGAAGGAAAAGTACGAGAATATGAAGCTCTTACTATCCGCTATAAAGTATGACAATTTTGCTTGGCAGATATGTGGGGATTTGAATGTTATAGCCATCTTACTTGGGTTACAGCTTGGCTATACTAAATTTTGCTCTTCTTGTGCAAGTGGAATAGCAGAGATAGAAGTAATCATTATATTAAAAAGAACTGGCCAAAGAGAGAGTCACGTAATCCAGGACAAGTAAATGTTCTTCACCAACCACTTGTACGTTCTCAAAAAATCTTATTGCCTCCACTACATATTAAACTAGGCTTGATTAAACATTTTGTGAAAGCAATGGATCGTGATGGCAGTGCATTTCTCTTCCTCAAAAATAAATTTCCAAGGATCAGTGAAGCTAAATTGAAAGAAGGGATATTTGTTGGCCCTCAAATAAAGGAACTGATGAAAGATACGCAGTTTCAGAACAAGTTAAATATGCAAGAAGCTGCTGCATGTCAATCTTTCAAAAATGTTGTCTCAAATTTTCTGGGGAACTTCAGGTCTGATAACTACAGAGAACTTGTCAATGAGATGATTGAGAACTACAAGATAATGGGATGTAATATGTCTTTGAAAATTCACTTTCTGCACTCCCATCTTGATTTGATTCTTCCCTGAAAATCTAGGGGCTGTGAGCGACGAACACGGGGAGCGCTTCCACCAGAACATCGCGGAAATGGAAAGGCGCTATCAGGGTAAATGGTGTCCAAATATGTTAGCAGACTACTGCTGGACACTGAAGAGGGATATTCCTAAAGCGAAGTACAGCCGAAAATCCAATTCACATACATTTTGGGTGAGCAAATATAATTTCAGCTAAGATATAATAAATTGTAATGTATAGACACGAAAAATGTTTTTCATGTGATTACTCGAAAACCCTGGGTGATGGAAACGTTCCGTAAAAGATTTGAAATCAGCACAAAAACGTACGTTAGAAACACACATTTTCTCCCTTGTAACATAAAAACTTCAAATTTTGTTGACCAGTGTAATTAAAGCTAGAATTTGTATGTAATTACATGTTCCTTCCCTTTGCTTATACTTGGCTAAAATTTTATAACTGTCCACGAATTAGAAACTAGTTAATCAAATATGAAAATTTACCGTTACATATTTTTACGTAATTGCATATGTTTGTATATTTTAAAGATTTTTTATGTAAGACTAAATATTCTGCCACATAAAAATAATTTTTGTAAATGGAAAATAATTTAAAATAGTCTATGACATTATTTTACATTATAAACTCAGATACCTGATTATACAATAAAACTGTTCTTCCAACCTATGAAAAAGCTGCTGAGAGACGGCCAAAGAATAATTATATTTTCTAGATACGATAAATATAGATAGAGGAAGACACTCAAGACTTGGGTATATGGTCCCACATTACAATATACCTTTTAAACTCTAACGATCTACTCTGTTTATGAATGAAATTGTATAAATATGTAGGAGACACGCAGTGGTATAGTTGGTTAAGGCAATATTCTACAAGGTGTAAGTCGAGGGGAGAAACCCATCGGATCAGGATTCTTAAACTTCTTAACATTTTGACCCGGGATCGACTCAGCCTCTAACAAAAATCAATACCATACTCTGTTGTAGGAGTAAAGGCGGCTATCACACAAGGTTCATACCTTGTGCTGAATGTCTGGATATAGGAGAGCCTTAACGTCCCAATACCCGTAAGTAGGATCACTTTATAATAGAAACGTGACAATATCCTTCTCATCACGTTGTCACACATTTAACAGCCCCATTCCTTCAAACTTGATCTATCTTAAAGTAAATTTAAAAATGAAATTTGTCCAAAAATTAAATTTTAATGCATTTAATACTACATATTTTAAGGAAATTTTATATAGTCTTACATATTTTACATGATATTATTACATAAATATGTACATATTTTGCATGTTAATATTACATTAATATCCTAGCCTTACTGATGCTACTCGGTTCTCAGAATGTGAAAGCCGTAAAGATAAGAGGATCTTGATCGAGTGAGCTGTGCTCAGATAACAAATCATGCGTTTAAACAAGAGAGCAGCACTTTACAGTTATTGCATTTACATCCAGCGACTATCTTATCGGATTATCAATTGATTTTTAATGAGTTGTTCCCTTGACTTCTTCTAGATGGCAGCATTGTAGATTTAATTGACACGAAAACGTATTCATTTCAAGTGATTATTATAAGATGCATAATTTGGAATTTTTTACATTTAACTTTTTTCCGTTCCATTAGCACAGTTTAACCTCCCGACTTATTGGTACTTTATGTGCCACATGACATCCGGGCCTTACGGTGACACGACTATTCGTAAGAAGGGGTTTTAACTATGGATAACGTACATACTTATTTGTCCATACGACACTGAGGGCCTCCCCGAAGGAGTGATCAGCTCAATGTCAAGGCCTCCTCCGAGACAACACAACATTAATATGAAACACATCGTTCACACACGCGCGCGCATTCATGCTAAACAAATTTGTACACAAAATACAAAAATATTTGACTTAATTGGGACAGATCACATCAGAACAAAAGTAATTATAAAAAAATGAAACTTGTGATGATAAAATAATAACCTGAAAATATGTAAAACTGCTGTCGTCCGAGTTATATTATATGGATGCGAAACATGAACTCTTACTTTATGGGAGGAAAGGAGATTGCGGGTATTTGAAAATAAAGTTCATAAGAAAATATTTGGACCAAAGAGAGATGAACAGACAGGTGCATGGAGAAGACTATTTACTAGTGAGCTACATGGCCCTTACAGGAAGCCAGATATGGTAAGAACAGCTGAGGCTTGTAGACTGCGATGGGCAGGGCATATGGCACGAATGTGGAATGAAAGAGGTGTATGGAAACTTGAGAAAACCTCAGTATGCAGGTAAGTAATGAGATGGGAGAATAATATTAACTATGATTACATTACATTATACGAGGTATGATTGGGAAATATTATCTTAGGGTAAGGATGTATGGAGAGCTTATGTCGGCATGACCATGAAGCTCGATAGTGACATTTAGTTATTATTTATGCCAATAGTAGTTCGTAAGTGGATTCTTTCTATATGACATAATGTACGAACTAAGCTTCATATTCCATGGACAATAAATATAAAATTCTTCACTGTGATAATTACATAATGAAAATTAATTTCTTGTTGTTCTACATGATTTCAATCAGACGTATAATCTAAATTTATAATAACATTGTAATATGTTTCATTAAACTGTAAATGTATCGATAAGAAAATTTAAATTAATAACAGTAATACAATTAGACTCGGTGATTCCTATAATTATCCCCCATCGAGAATCAGGAAGGACTAGTCACTCGGATCCATTTACTGGACAAAGCCAGTAGCATGATTTGCTGTTCTGACCTCAAATATTAGGAGTTCTTAATTTGCTGTCTTGTTTTCACACCAAATTTATTACATAACTTCATAGCGTTGTTGGATAAATTAACTGTATCTATATTTTTAGCAAAATAATTATTGTCTGTAAAACAAAGAATAAAAATTAATCTTTAAAACAAATCCAAAGTAAACGGTTATGAATTAGAAATACCAAATACAGACAACTTTGGTATAAAATTCACTTGGAAGAATTGCGTTTCCAAAATATTATGTAAACTGAATATAAACTTATTAAGTTATTTATACATAAATCAGTAACACTTAGAGTGCAGATTGTAAACATTCCTCAAGAAAACACAACTTGAAACAAAATCACATACAGTTTCTTATATATATTTGAAAATTTCTTGAAGGAAGAAAGATAATTACTTAGGAACTAATTTCAGAGTACAGCAGTCATTTTATATCTTGTGTCACTAGACATCAGTTTGCACTGAATAGAATTGATAGGTTGTTCATACAAATGTAGTGCACCACATTCATCTTCACATGGCACGTTTGCTGTAATTGTGATTCACAAAATGGGAGGTTTTCTGCAAATGCAATATAGAGATGTAAATAAAAAATCACATAAGTAGATGTTATCTTGATCTTGAAGTAGATTAACGGGCTGTGGGCCGTGGTCTTGAGGCTTGAATTTCCGCAACGTTTCCCCAGAGACAGCGTGCGGCGTTCTCAAAGGACGTCTTGCGATTACATGCCTCAAAGACCATGCCCTACACCCAGGAAATCTACTTCAAGATCATCGTAATAACTCCGGCCGTTCAAGCCTAAGTGAATACATACGTAGGTATATTGTTTGGCGTAAATTTTACAAAAGAGAAGTTTTGTAGAAATGCAATTAAACATGTAAATTATAAAAATCACCCACATGAGTAGATTTTGTTTGGCGTAAAATTGGACGAAGTTGTAGTTAAGGCACATTCCCATCCTTGTATTAACAATAGTTTCATGCGGTTAGTCCAAAGAGTCTTATGTCTGAGGTAGAAAATGTACAGGGTGATTGTCTGCATAGAATATTGAATTCTAATAATGCACCTAATCAATTCAAAATTCTATGAGACATGAAATGACATTAACTTAAATATAAAACTCAAAGACGTTATAAATTATATTTTATATTTGTAAAGTTCAGTCGAATCTTACCTTGTTTGCAAGTAACCTGCGGTCGGCATTCCTCAATCACACCTACTACAACCATAAATATAATTACATGTTATAAAACACACCATTTCATTCTATTTGAATTATAGAGATAATTACAATAATAAGTATATTAAAACCACACAAAAATTAAATACTCACTTCCCTCTTTAGTAAAAATAAACTAAAGGAACATTAAATATTACATAAACTAGTGGAAGAATGTAAAAATGGGGACTGAATATAAACACAATATATGTGTTTCGGAAAGGATGTCGAAGACCTGATACTTGAAGATAAAAAAAAGTGAAAATTTTAAATATTTTGGGTCAATAATTACATGTTTAGGTGCATGTGAAAGAGATGTACAGACTAAAATTGAAATTGCTGAAAATGAAACTAAGACATTGCATGGAATAATTTGGAACAAGGATATTACAAAGGAAACTAAGTTGAAAATATATAACAGTATAATGTAGAATATTGTGTCATATGGAAGTGAAACTGGTGTTTGATAAGAGTATAATGTAGAATATTGTGTCATATGGAAGTGAAACTGGTGTTTGATAAGAGTATAATGTAGAATATTGTGTCATATGGAAGTGAAACTGGTGTTTGATAAGAGTATAATGTAGAATATTGTGTCATATGGAAGTGAAGCTGGTGTTTGATAAGAGTATAATGTAGAATATTGTGTCATATGGAAGTGAAACTGGTGTTTGATAAGAGTATAATGTAGAATATTGTGTCATATGGAAGTGAAGCTGGTGTTTGATAAGAGTATAATGTAGAATATTGTGTCATATGGAAGTGAAACTGGTGTTTGATAAGAGTATAATGTAGAATATTGTGTCATATGGAAGTGAAACTGGTGTTTGATAAGAGTATAATGTAGAATATTGTGTCATATGGAAGTGAAACTGGTGTTTGATAAGAGTATAATGTAGACTATTGTGTCATATGGAAGTGAAACTGGTGTTTGATAAGAGTATAATGTAGAATATTGTGTCATATGGAAGTGAAACTGGTGTTTGATAAGAGTATAATGTAGACTATTGTGTCATATGGAAGTGAAACTGGTGTTTGATAAGAGTATAATGTAGAATATTGTGTCATATGGAAGTGAAACTGGTGTTTGACGGAAATAAAAAGGAATAAAATTAGAACAGTTGAATTTGATTATCTGAGGAGAAGCCTTTAAAAAACAAAACAGGATGAAATAAGAAAAGATTTCCTTTAAAAATAAATTGATGTCGGTACATCTGTTGTTAACAGGATTGAAAATCAAACTCTTAAGTTTTGTGGCCATGTACAGAGAAAGGAAAATGAACAACCAAAAAATATATAGCATGGTCACCCGTTGAAAGAAATAAAAGTGGCAGACTAAGACGGAAATGGAACACTTACGTGAGAATTATAATGGATGATAGGAATTTCGAAGAAGGAGATTGGAAAGATAGATATGAATGGAAACTGAAGACGGTAAACCTATAAGTGGGGGAAAGCCGAAGAAGAAGTAACCTGGTGGTTTCCAATAAAATCATACATAATTTGAACACTTATTATAAATTTAAAATATAGACTGAACAAACCACAATGGTCTAAAGTTAGTATTAGACGTGTTTACACTATAAAAATCCTACAAACTTCGAATAAGTGTTGGGAAAAGAAGAAGCACTTACCTATTAAACGTTGTCCATTCGTACCGTCCATTTATACCCCGAGAGAAGCCGCGTGGCCCACGACAACACTCGGGTTGATCTAGCATTTGTATTTAATGTCCCCCTTGATCATGGATTTACTGCGCTTGCACACCCAGGAACACGGATCAATTACCCGACGAATCAGGCGCCAGACTACTTATCTGCCCCGCCCCCATGATGGAGTATGAAGTACAATCGTTTATTCTTGATTCATGAATTCATCCGCAGGTTCACTTAATAAACTGAAAAACAAGAAAGGCAAGCACGTCAGCACAACACTAAGAGGTCCAGAAAACATAAACTAATATAACAAGTACTATATTGATCCACAAGACTCTATTGGACAAAATCTGGAACTTTTCTGACCCAAGAATTGGCACATACGTACCTTAAATACAACTTCATTCAATATTACGCCAAAAATATATGCTTATGTGGAGTGATGATTTTTTATTTACATCTCTATATATATTATATTATAGTTCAAGATGTTAGAGTGAATCGTGGACCCGAATGTGGAACGGATCATTATATGCCGTCAACTAGGATAGTATGCCCTATAAACAGGCAAAAAGGTAAATAAAGATCAAAATATAGAAATAGAAAATGAATTAGAAAAATGTAGATATAATCTACATTTACTACAACATGAGAGTATTAAAAATCTATATGCCCAACGCCTCAAAGAAAAATTAAAATTTGATGAAGATTGGAACTCTGTCGTTACTTATGAACATTTGAAAAAATGTATACATGAAGCAGCAAGAGAAGCACTTGGTCTGGAAAATGATAAACATCATAAAAACCATTGGGTGAATAAGGAAATACTTGATATCATAACAGAAAATAAAAAATGCATATAAAAATATTTAAGTCCCAAGAAAGATGAAGATTATCAAAGTTATAACATACTTAAAAAGAAAGGTTAAAGCAGAAGTCAGGAAACATAAAAAAGAATTGTGGAATAGGGTATGTGGAGAAATTGAGCATACAGTAGGCTATTCAAAGTCAGCCCAAGCATGGAGGACAATTACGAGCATGCGAAATTGTAATATGACAAAAAGTTTTAATTTAGTACCAATGAAAACTTTTGAGGAATATTTTAAAATGCTCTTAACAGAAACTAGGAGAGAATTTATAGACTATGCTACACTGGATAATGGAAAGGGTGACTTAATAGAACTGTAACAGAAGACGAGGTAAGAAACGTGTTGAGAACAGCAAAAAATGGAAAAGCGGCAGGTCCAGTAGGAATAACCATGGAACTAATTAAATATGGTTGTTCAGGAATTATAAGAATGATAACTAGACTTTTTAACCAAGTGATAGAAGGAGATCCTATTACATATGAGTGGAAGTTATCGTATATTAATGCAATATACAAAAATAAAGGGAATAAAAGTGACGCAACAAACTATAGAGGGATGGGTGTTATGGCAGCAATTAGTAGAATGTTAAGTACAATTATTAAAATTAGATTGGAGGAACTAATACAAAATAAAATATCAGAAGAACAAACAGGTTTCACAGCAGGTAAATGGTGCCTTGATAATACATTTGTGATAAGGCAGATTATAGAAAAGATGTTGGCGAAAGGAAAACAAGTGCATATGACATTTATAAACCTGGAAAAGGCATATGACTCTGTACCCTTCAAAAAGCTCTGGGTGGCAATGGAGAAGTTTGGAATACCTAAATCGCTTGTACATTTTATAAAAAGAATGTATGATTGTAAAGCAAATATTAAGGTTGGAAATAGAGTATCCTCAGAATTTGATATAACAAAAGGATTAAGGCAAGGATGCGGAATGTCACCAACATTCTTCAAGATATATATTTAGAAGACGTATTAATGAAATGGAATAAGTCATGTAGGGGAATGGGAATCAAAATTAATGGTCATTTACTGCATAATTTATTATTCGCTGATGACCAGATTATAATAGGACAAGATAAAGAAGATATAGAATATATGATCAGAAAAGTTGGTCGATGCATTTGAGGTAGGTGGACTGAAGATAAATTATATTAAAACAGAATATATGGTAATCGGAGGAAATTCAGAAGACCAACAAATAAATAATATGATATAATAAACGTGTTGAAGAATTTAAATATCTTGGATCTATAATAGATAAATCTGGTACTTGTGAAAAAAATATTATTAACACAGTAAATTGTGCAAGGAAGGCGATTAGATCCCTGAATGGTCTTTTATGGAATATAAATTTGACCAGAAAAACAAAAAAGGGATTATACAGACAATAATAGAAAGTATACTTACATGTGGATCAGAAAGCTGGACCTTAAATGACAGGATGCAGAAAAGAATCTTGGCGACAGAAATGGATGGATTACGGAGAAATATGAGAATATCCAGGCTACAACATATTCGAAATACATATATCAGACAAGAAATGGATGCACAAGAAACTGTTATCGATAGGATAATTAGAAGAACATGGTATGAGGGAACATATGATGCCATGATGAAGAGGGTATGGAAGATGGACAATGGGAAGGTAGGAATCTCTGGAAAGCAGGAATCAAGGGCAAACTGCTGTAAAGTGGAAAGCCTGTATTAAGTATTAAGTAAGTATTATTATATTTCCAAAAAAAACTCTCTCATTTTTAAGTATGACAATATGAATGTGTTGTACTACTCTCCTAAAGGTAAAAGATTCCAAGTGACAGAAATGTAGCGTAAATTAGTAGCTGCACACATAATTAATTCCCATGTTTTTTTTTTGCTAAAGAAATTTTCAATTAAGTATAGATACAACATGCATATGACTTTCACACCTTGAGACTTTCACAATTTGAGACTTTCACAATTTGAGACTTTCACAATTTGAGACTTTCACAGTTTGAGACTTTCACAGTTTGAGACTTTCACAGTTTGAGACTTTCACACTTTGAGACTTTCACACTTTGAGACTGTCACAGTTTGAGACTTTCACACTTTGTAACCTTCACACTTTGAGACTTCCACAGTTTGTGATTTTCACACTTTGAAACTTTCACAGTTTGAGACTTTCACAGTTTGAGACTTCCACACTTTGGCACTTCCACACTTTGAGACTTCACACTTTGAGACTTCCACACTTTGAGACTTCCACACTTTGAGACTTCCACACTTTGAGACTTCCACACTTTGAGACTTCCACACTTTGAGACTTCCACACTTTGAGACTTCCACACTTTGAGACTTCCACACTTTGAGACTTCAACACTTTGAGACTTCCACACTTTGAGACTTCCACACTTTGAGACGTCCACACATTGAGACTTCCACACTTTGAGACTTCCACACTTTGAGACTTTCACAATTTGAGACTTTCACACTTTGAGACTTTCACAATTTGAGACTTTCACACTTTGAGACTTTCACAGTTTGAGACTTTCATAGTTTGAGACTTTCACACTTTGAGACTGTCACAGTTTGAGACTTTCGCACTTTGAGACTTTCACAGTTTGTGATTTTCACAGTTTGTGATTTTCACACTTTGAAACTTTCACAGTTTGAGACTTTCACAGTTTGAGACTTCCACACTTTGAGACTTCCACACTATGAGACTTCCACACGTTGAGACTTCCACACTTTGAGACTTCCACACCTTGAGACTTCCACACTTTGAGACTTCCACACTTTGAGACTTCCACACTTTGAGACTTCCACACTTTGAGACTTCCACACTTTGAGACTTCCACACTTTGAGACTTCCACACTTTGAGACTTCCACACTTTGAGACTTCCACACTTTGAAACTTCCACACTTTGAGACTTCCACACTTTGAGACTTTCACACTTTGAGGCTTTTAGATTTTGATATTTCAAGATTCATCAAGACAATGGAGACACGTAATAATGAGAACAAAAGGATTGAACGCTCATGGGGTGGAAGGATAAAGACGAATGGAGAAGGAAAATAAAACTTTAAGCACAGGAAAATGTTTAAACATTATAAATCTCTAAATAAATATATAATATTAATATTTTGTCTAAATTATTACACCTATCTATGATTAGTCTATGTAGCCTACATTTTCTAGAAGCTTCTCGCAAATAAGTTTGTTTTGTTAAAATCAGTGATTAGCTAATATATTGCTTGCAAGAACTAATTAAAAGTCCTCGCTACAATTATGCAGAGTTGGATATTCCTATACACTTATAATTTTTATTTTACGCATGTGGATGAATTTAGGAGCCAAAGAGAGACTTCCAGACTTTTAGGCTTTAAGAGTTCGAGATTCATTAAGCCAATGGAGACAAGTAATAATGAGAAAAAGAAGACTGAACGTTATGGGGTGCAAGGTTAAAGAAGAATGTGCAATGAAAATAAAGGAAGATGTGTAAACATTAAACATCTGTGAATAAAATTTTAATAATTAATATTATTTCCTAAATTAATACGCTTATCTATGTTTATAAATTAATATATTACCGAAGTATCCCGCAAATAAGTTTTTTTTATAAAATCAGTTACTAAGTAACAAGTACTCGCATGAATTATGATGAGCCAGATATTCTTATAAACTTATAGCTTTTAATCTTACACATGTGGATCAATTTGTTTGCCTAATAGTGATTTCCATATCTATTTTTCTCATTGTGGATCACTGTGCAATGCTTGTATCTCCGTTTCTAACGCCATCCTTAGAACAAGAATAAATTCTTAGTAGTTTTTTTACCGTACCAGGCGTTCAAAAATAGCTACATAACACATAACGCCCTTCTGTTTTAATTGTTACAAAATCGTTACAGAATTTTTGACTAAAAATTTGTGTTTAAAATAAGAATACTTGTATAATATCCAAATAACCAGTAAATAAAGAAAAATGTACACTTAGCAAAAAAAAAAATCCGGCTGCAAAACCCGACCCTGTTATGACCCACTATGCGTGCTAGAAGAGCTTGATATACCTTTCACGAGGTAACGCATTGTTAAATGTTTTAAGTATGATGTATTTGGTTTTAATGGTCATGAATAGTTAAAGATCAATAAAGGAGACATATTTCTAGATATTTACGAGTGTTCGACGTAAACAATATTACTCAAATTACCACATTTGGAATAAAGTTCAATACTCGTGCATAGTGTAAAACTAAACATAGACAATCAGGAATTAGATGACTAGTATCCGACATGCTAGTAGCGTAGATCGTTAAAACAATTACGAATAAATGAAATGTATATATTCAGCCAGCCTTCAAATTCCTCGACAATGTTTTTTTTTGTTGTTTATTTTTATTTCCGCAAAGTTAATTCCATAACATTTAATTCCAGCCACGTAATCTACATCTACATTTACATTATATTAGTTAATAATCCTGCCGTCGTAAACTCTATAACAGTATTTAGCTACCGGTATAAATCCAATTGTGTATGCAGTACCACGTTTTAATAATAAAGCTATAAATTTATGTAATTAATGTTAATATCGCTTCACATGTTATGTATTGCATATTAGTGAGGAAAATTTCCACACTTCAACTTAAAAGATTAGTACATATAGGTCAAGTCCAGCCTAATAATAGCCCATATATTTTGGACAATATTAATAATAATAATAATAATAATAATAATAATAATAATTATAATAATTATAATAATAATAATAATAATAATACATGTTAATACTTTTAAATTTCAAGCGTTTTGGAAAATAGAATTATTTTTCATTTTTTAGTTCGGTTTTCTAACAAAGCGTGTTGTTTTTGTTTCTTTAAACTACTATTTATTTTTACCTTGTATACTACCGTCTTCCTCAACTATCTAAAATTTTCGTTGATTTCACTCTAGGCCTTTCGATGCATGCTTCATCTTCTGGAGTTGTTGTAGTAGTATTGAATTAACTGTATGTCTAATAGAGGGTTTTGCTTATTAGGCACATTTTTGTTGAGATGTTTGTATTCTTGTCCTTCTTGATAATTTCGATTTCTTGTAAAATGTTAATTTTGTGTCTGTTGTTTTCTCTGTGTATAATTTACATTGTATTATCGATATTGTTGAAACTGTGATCGCTTTCTGAAATATGTTTAGCGAAATTTGATTTCATTGTTAAAGGAGAAGGCAAATCAAATTTCGCTGTTCGCCAGGTTGAATCCAATCGAAAATGTATGGGCTAAGATGAAAATAGAGATGAACTCTAATTGGCCTGCAGATGCACGAAAAACGGAAGATGGCTTATGGACACAAATTCAAGACGCCTGGAATGCTATAGCCTATCGTCCACGTGCCTGTAAAAATGTTTTGCATCAATGTCCCGCAGATCGAGGGCGGCAATAGATGCTGAGGATTCATACACCCGATATTGATTTTGTTTTTGTTAAAGGTTTTCATTTTAGAAGGTATTATTTCCTTTCTTCGTTTAATTATTAGAAGGTTTTCATTTATGTGTCTTGTGTGTGCATTAAAGCCATAAAACTCAAATATAAAATTAAATATGAAACTATATTACAGGCGAAATGCTATCCTAACATTCAGTAAAAAAAAAGTAGAACGGGAATCGAACCCGTGAGGTTACGAACGCAGATGTTGTGTGTTAAACCGCTCGGCCACGGAAACATACAAAGGCAAGCTCTCTCTTTTATGTCACTTAAGTGTGCACTACGTTAACTAGCAAACACCACAGTACAATTACTGAAAACGTGTTAATGTGAATAAGGCTTCTGCGAGTGCTCACGAAGTTCCCCGATCGGTTGATAGAATCAAGATATGACTCATTTTTTTTGTCTAAGGGTGTACTTATAAGAATGTACTCCATGAAATTATTTAGTGTCTTGTGTATACCGAATAGAAATAATTAAAGAACAAAAAAATGCTATTAATCCGGGACTAGTGGAGCGAGGTATTTTCCGACCCTACACGACTTTAAGTTCTCAGAATTAGTATTAATTCTTGGAATATGTCACTCTGTGACCACATACCTGTCACTGTATTCTTACCCTTTTGTTAGATGTCAATAACCGTAGCCTTGAAGCCCAAATTCTAGACCAGGCATGGGGAAATGCCGAACGAGGGATAGTATGACATCCTTCCTCATTCCATCCTTCAATGAGCTCGTAACTGTTGTTATTATCGTCTCGCATACCATGCAGTATCAGTGCCGGTACACCCTTATAAGCTGAAACATATATACTGCTCCGGACCCAGCTCCGTGTGTGTGAAAGGAATTTGCTGTCTCAGCTGTTAGTACTACGAGAAGCAGAGAAGTGTACCTCCTCCCACTCCCCACACTTCTCCCCGCAAACACACAGAGCTCGTTCTCGAGCTGTACTAATCCCTTCCATTCTTACGTACATTACGTGTAACATTTGAAGAGCGCGTAGATGCCTTTTTCTTGACACTAATTTGTATATGTCAGGCTGGATAGTACTCTTAGAGATGCGTAATACTGAGACTAGGGTGTCATCGTTTATACTTACTTACTCACTAGCACTATCGAACCCGTAGGTTCATGGCCACGCGGACATAAGCTCTCCATACATCCCTATTTAGAGCTAATGCTTTCCAATCATTCCCTGTATAATCTACTTCCCTCAAATCATAGTTAATGTTGTTCTCCCACCTCATTCTTGGTCTACCAACTGGGCGTCTTCCCTCTGGCTTTCCTACAAGAAGCTTCCATTCACGTCTTTCATTCCCCATACGCGCAACATGTCCTGCCCATCATAGTCTACGAGACTTAACTGTTCTTATTATATCTGGCTTTCTATAAAGACCATGTAGTCCATTGTTATGTAGTCTTCTCCATTCACCTGTCTGTTCATCTCTCTTTGGTCCAAAAATTTCCCTAAGAATTTTATTCTCAAATACTCGTAATCTCCTTTCCTCCCTTAAAGTAAGAGTTATGTTTCGCACCCATATAATATAACTGGTAGAATAATAGTTTTATATATTTTCAGCTTAACGTGTTTTGAAAGGAGTTGGGACGTCAAAAGTCTCTGCAAAAGTCTAGCATGCATTTCCAGAATTGAGCCTATGTTTAATTTCTTTGTGCATCTCATTCATATTTGTGATTATTGTTCCTAGGTATTTTAATTCAGCCACTTCCTCAAAATTTCCCTCATTTGTCATTAGCTGTCCATTTCCATTATATACTGAATTTCTACGTATGACCATGTATTTAGTTTTACTGATATTTACTTCCAGTCCTAATTCCTTAGTGTTACTCAATACTGTGTGTGTGTGTTGGCCTTTAGTATCTCCTCGCTATCGGCCAGTAGTACTACATCATCAGCATAAACTAACAGCTTATTAATACCATTCAGTTGTAAGCCTTCCTCATTCTTTATTCTGGAGCGTATTTTAGATTTGGTATGGTTCAACTTCGAAAATAATTGTTCGCATGTATAAGTCGAACCAAACATTGCGACAATGTGGCCTGCAAAATCTCTCATGTTGGGATACGAGTCTATTGACAACAACCTGTATAGTTCCAAGCCTTCCGTGCCATTCTGAGTACAAAAATAATCATTTACCCAGTCAGTATTAATATGGTATCGGTGTTTAGAATTTGCCATGCTCATGCTGAATTGTACGCCACATACTCTCACTGCGTATTGTCAATCACTGTATACCTGCGTCTGCAGTGCTAGTACAAATGAGTGGAATGGGTATTGGCGGAGAGGATTTGTTATGAGCTCCCGGAGCCCCAGTTCCCCATGCCTGTTCTAGACATATCATTTAAAATATACTGAGATGTGGTAACGGGATCCCCTCCAAGTTAACCGTTATGTTTGTATTGAAGTTGTAAAAACTGTATTTCATAATTTGTGTAAAATTGCCAATTCATAAACAAAAGAGTTTTTGTATTGACCGTGCGTTTGTCACAATAATGTAACTACCATAAACAGTGACGGACGATCTACATTCAAACATGTAAACATGCTGGACAGTACATCAATAACAGTATATGCTAATGATGATAATAATAATAATAATAATAATAATAATAATAATAAATAATAATAATAGTAATAATAGCAATATGAAGGTTAATTGAACTATGTAGATAATCATATTTAAAAATATGGAATGGTTTTCTAAATCATAAAGATATTCATAAATACACGTGAGAACGTCCAACACCAAACCAAAAATCCATTATCGATTACATAATTACAAAACAAAATACAAAAATGAAAATACAAGATGTCAGAGCTTATACAGGACCAAGTTGTGGGACAGATCATAAATTAGTAATTGGTAAATTTGTATTACCTTGCATTCTTAATAAAGAAATAACCACGCAGAAAAAAGTAGAAAATGTTAGAATAGAAAAGGAAAGAAAATATAATATAGAAAGACTAAAAAACGAAAGTGTAAAGCAAAAATGTGCACTCATGAAGCCGCCTATGAAGCATAGGGTGAGAAAGACGACTATAGAGGAAGGACAGCACTGTTTTGGAACGATGAAATAGAGAAAGAAAGACAGAATAGAAACATTTATTTTTAAAATGTACAAAAGAACCAGAACGACAAAATACAATATCGAAAAGCACAAGCAAAAGTGCGAAGAACGGTTACTAAACACAGAAACGAGATTTGAGATAAGACATGTACATAAGTACAAACATATTTAGGAAACAAGAAGAGTTCTGGATCATGGAAATTTATAAAAAATATACGTTAATCGAATAGAAATAATAATCTTCTGAACCTATTAGGGACACATGAATGGGGAGAATATTACAAAAAACTTGTAGTAGAGGACCGAAAAGAATTTTTTGGGAGAAAATGACGATTTATCAGAGATGAAAACGGGAAGCATAATCAAAATTGATATAAATACTCTAAAATAGGAAATTATGAGAATCAAAAATGGTAGTAATGCCGGCCCAGGAAATATTGCTTCAGAATTGATTAAAAGTGACAGTCAGAAGTTATTATAAATTATCATTGTACTGTTTAATAAAATAATAAATGTCGAAGAAGTGCCTGAAGTGTGGAAAGTCGCTATTATAACTTCGATACATAAGAAGGGAGACAAGAGAAAGTATGAAAATTATAGAAGCATATCAGTAACAAGTACAGTAAGTAGAATTATGGACATATACTAAGTAAAATGGTTGATATAGAATACCAGGATAAAGAAATGGAAGAACAATCTGGTTTTAGAAGTGGTAGGTCATGCACAGGTAATATATTTTGCATAACGCAAATGATAAAAAAGGGCTATTAACAGAGATATACATTTGCTTTTTGTCGATTTAACTAAAGTATATGATAATATTCCTCAAGTAAATGTTATGGGAAACTTTAGACAACTCAAACATTACTGAATTATTAATAGAAGTTTCGAAAATAAAAGTTGGAAATCATATAACAGAGGGATTTACTATTACAAAAGGTTAGGCAGTGTTGCAGTTCATCTCCAACTCTATTCAAAATTTATCTTGAAAAAGTACTAAGAGACTGGAGGAAAAATTGTCAAAAATGGGCAAACCAATCCAAAATACACAACATGTATATTCACTACATTTTGCAGACGACTAGGTATTAATAGCCACAAGACCACGATCACGTTGAATATATGGCTAAAAAACTAAAAGAATAATATGAAAAATGGGGACTTCATATAAACATTGAGAAAACTAAATATCTGTGCATAGAAAAGAAATGAAAAATATAAATTTCAACAATGGAGAGAAGAACTGAAACCTTAGTATTGAATGCACTTATTTAGGAAACACAATTAGACCATTCAGGGGATAACACAGTGGAACTTAAAAATATAATCCCACAAACAAAAACAATCAATAAATGCTTTAAACTCTGTGTTGGTGGAGCAGAGAATATTACAAAAAATAGAAAATTACAAAATATATCAAACCATAATTCAGAGCATTTTAACATATGGCGCTGAAGTTTGGTAAAATTCCTACCAGGGAAATTAAAATAATTTAAATTGCAGAAATTGATGATTTAAGAAGAACAGCTGGAAAAACTAGAATGGATAGAATATTAAATAAATAAATAAGGGAAATTATGGGTGTACAAGAAGAGCCGACATCATAGACATTATAGAAAAGAAAGATTACAGTGGTATGTCCATGTGAAAGGAATGTCTAAATTGTGTTATGGAATGGATCCCAATGGAAAGGAGGAAGAGAGGAAGCACTGAAGACAACTTGGATAGAAGGGGTACAAGCAGCTATAAATATCAGATGATTGGAGGAGATCAATGGATGGACAGAGAGGAATGGCGTTTGGTTTCCGGAAGACGGCGGCAGCTGCCATGATACTGGATGATGATGATGATGAATAACAATATTTATTTATTTATTTATATACAGATTTTTAATTTTTACACATCTTTCTGCGCCTGAAGTTTTATTTTCCTTCTCCATTCGTCTCTATCCATCCACTCCATATCGTCCAGACCTCTTGTTCTCAATCCAGTTCTTATTTCCTGCATCCGCGAGTTTCGAGGTCTTCCTTTCGTTCTTCTTCCAGGTGGACACCATTCCAATGTTTTCCTGAGTAACATTTCTTCTTGCATTCGTCGTACAGTACGTTGCCCTTACCTAATTTAAATGCTGATATCTTATATAATCAACTATTGAATATTTTAGATATTCATTTTCTGATAGTATTTCTTATTTTTTTTCTAATTTTGAACATCATTCTGCTCTCCTCAAGAAGTCCATTTTCCATTGACATAAGTTTTTGTTGAATTTACAAACTTAAGCTCCCTATGTGACAGTACTTTTCTCTTATTGAATTATATATTTGTAACTTATTTTTTCTGGTTATATGTCTGTTCCAAAAGACTCCATTCATCATTGTTGTTATTGCTCTACCTTTTTTTATTCTGTTCTTAATACCACTTTCTTGTTTATTCCTCTTTATCTACTTTTACTACTGACACAATCCTCCTTTTGATCTTCTAATGATAAAATCATCGATTGTCGGCTCCACATCCCATAATATATATATTATATATATATTTTATTTTTAATTTATTTTCAAACCCGAGTTACCGTATTCGTCCAATAATTTTCTGAACTTATGGTCCATGTCTTTATATTCCTGAGCAATTATGATCTGGCCAACCGCAAATAACAGTGTATATATTGTATCGGTTGATCCATCTGTAATTGGTGTTCACATTCCTGAACATTTGTTATATAATAATAATAATTAATAATAATAATAATAATATAATAATAATAATAATAATAATAATAAAAGACCAACACCAAATAGAAATGCCCTATTGGACTTATTATATTTGTGTAAAATAATAATAATAATATAATATAATATTAATATATCACCATACAAATTAAAATGAAATTATATATTGCAACAATATTTATAAGATAATTATTTATAGGGCTAACAATGTTTTGAGACAACTATTACCATTGTACATCAAGTGAAAAATTAATAAAATCATTCTAATTTGTATCCATTTGCGCCCAAAATTAAATGTGATATACTTTTTAGATCAATACCTTTCTCTGGTTGCTGCACAGCTTATGGTGAAATCCAAGCACAGCGAGTCTGGTCACTGTGTGGTGCAATTAATATACTCCCGGAGTCCATTCGCTGTTTGTCATGGCGTCAGTAATGTAGAATTGTTCCCATATTTTGCGTTTTTTCTCGTGGAGTTCTTGCAGGAGGTTCTGGTAAGCTGGTTTCGCAAATTAGTTAAATATTTTGTTTAAATCACACAACTATGTTGGTAGGCCTCACCTTTGTGTTATTTTATATCAAGTAACTTTAATGTTACTGTCATTTTAGTTTAATTAACGCAAGAACAACTTATACATATATAAATAAAATTAATTTTTTTTAGACACTGAGTTATAATTTTAGATAATTGACATTTGGCTGTTAATATTCTTAAAAATAGAACAACTTTTTCCTTTTATTTGATCTCCTTTCTCCTTGATCCTGCAGACGATTTTGTTTAATGATAGTTACATGCGCTTCTGTATCCAAGGAATCGCCGTTATCTGTCAATTTTCCGGAGAGTAAAACTACTCACTTTGCTACGTTTGGAAAGACGAGGGTTCCGGGCACGTAAAAGAATTTTAAGCTTCAGAAAGTAGGCCTGGGAGAGAGCTTTGTTTGCTTTTTCCTCGACCAGAATCCAGTTGCGGCGCTAATGATCTTAGATGTTTAAAGAGCGTCGTTAAATGTATAAAGTGTTATTACAAGGAGTGAAAATTGTGTCATCTTAGTTAGACTATGTATTTAAAGTAAATTAACCTGACAGGCAACTCCCAACTTGGAGGACCAGAACTTGTTTTAAGGTTTCTACAGTCTTTTCCACTCTGACTTTAAGCTGAGTAGGCTTATTGTTTTGTATTATTCTTTAATCAGCTATTAAATGTACATAGAGAACAGGACATTGAGGAAGATAATCTACAGACAGCAGAACCAAGTGCATTAGAGGTTGAAATGGCGATTGAAAAATTGAAGATGTATAAAGCATCAGGTTCAGATGAGATCCCAGCAGAACTGAAATATCAGGGGGAGAAAAATTGATGGACAAGATACGCTAGTTGCTTAGTATGATTTGGGAAAAAGAAGCTCTTCCTGATGAATGGAAAGAATCAATTATCGTATCAATTTATAAGAAAGGAAATAAAACTGATTGCAACAACTACAGGGGCATTTCATTACTTTCAACTTCGTACAACTTCTAACAAATATATTCGTAAGCAGACTTGCTCCCTATATTGATGGCATTCTAGGAGATCATCAATGTGCATTTAGAAGAAACAGGTCTACAACAGATCAGATTTTTAGTGTAAGACAGATTTTAGAAAAGAAATGGGAATATAATGGTATTGTACATCAACTATACATAGACTTCAAAAAAGCATATGGTTCAATTAAGAGGGAGAGAGTTATATAGTATCCTGCTGGAGTTCGGAATTCCTAGAAAGTTAGTTAGACTTATACGAATGTGTCTACATGGCACGAAGAGTAGGGTGCGTGTAGGCAAACAGTTTTCGGACACTTTTGAAATCCAGAATGGGTTGAAGCAAGGAGATGCACTATCTCCTCTGCTATTTAATTTTGTACTAGAGCATGCCATCAAATCTTTAGAGGATGAGGAAGGCCTACAACTCAATGGTATTAATAAGCTGTTAGTTTATGCTGATGATGTAGTACTACTGGCCGATAGCGAGGAGATACTAAAGGACAACACGCACACACTATTGAGTAACACTAACAAATTAGGACTGGAAGTAAATATCAATAAAACTAAATATATGGTCACACGTAGAAATGTAATGGAAATGGACAGCTAATGACAAATGAAGGAAATTTTGAGGAAGTGGCTGAATTCAAATACCTAGGAACAATAATCACAAATAGGAATGAGATGCACAAAAAAATTATACATATGCTCAATTCTGGAAATGCGTGCTATTATGCATTGCAGAGACTTTTGATGTCCCGACTCCTTTCAAAAAACGTTAAATTGAAAATATATAAAACTATTGTTCTACCAGTTATATTATATGGGATGCGAAACATGGACTCTTACACTAAGGGAGGAAAGGAGATTACAAGTATTTGAGAATAAAGTCCTTAGGAAAAATTTTGGACCAAAGAGAGATGAACAGACAGGTGAATGAAGAAGACTACTAACAATGAACTACATGGTCTTTATAGGAAGCCAGATATAATAAGAACAGTTAAGTCTCGTAGGACATGTTGCGCGTATGGGGAATGAAAGACGTGCATGGTAGCTTCTTGTAGGAAAGCCAGAGGGAAAACCCCCAGTTGGTAGACAAAGAATGAGGCGGGAGAACAAGATTAACTATGATTTGAGGGAAGTAGACTATACAGGGAATGAATGGAAGGCATTAGCTTAGGATAGGAATGTATGGAGAGTTTATATCCGTGCGGCAATAAACCTACGGGTTCGATAGTGCCAGTCAGTAAGTAAGTGTTATTCTGTCTCTGATGATGACTTGGGATTCTGATAACTAAGGCAGTCATATTGTGCGTTTGTAATGTGCGGTTATGCCAATCCGAACGTTCGCAGATCTGATGGGGTTAGTTTGTCACCACTGCCTAAACATACTGGCTGAACTACTTATTAAGGTCTAACCAGCCTCTAAAATATATGTATGTTACTGATAAGGTACGTACACATATGCGCGCGGCGCGTGTTATGTTCGTCGAAATGATTAATTTCATCGAACCTCCTGCGATCCATAGGAAACCCACAAACCTTCAGTAGACATTTTGCAGAGCAGGTGTAACCAACCATGTCTATTCCCTTTCCGTTCTCCCGCTTGTCCTGCATTCTTTCCCAAAAATAGGGACTTTTTTTAAAATGCCGCGGGACGCGGGACAAATTGTTAAAAATCGGGACTGTCCCGCCAAAATCGGGACGTCTGGTCACGCTTATTACTTATTACATCTTATAACTTTATTTATACTTTTTCAAATATTATAGCATTAAAGGAATTTAAAAAAATATATGATTTGTATATATATGTTTAAAATTATTAAGAATCTATCTCACCATAACATGGCCTTAATTTTTAATAAAGATGTACATGATTATTATACTAGAGGTTGTACTTTATTGCACAAAGATATTAGTTTCTCAAAAAAAAGGATATAAAAGGGATTCGTTATGCATTAATCAACCATTACAATAACTTACCTATTGAATATCAACATTTCACGAATGTTAAACATTTTTCTAATTGTATTAAAAAATATTTTTTCTCATTGCTTTCTTAGTTAATTTTGTTAATTTTATTATTATTAATATTATCCTGTTTAAATATTGTATTTATATGTGTATATATATTGTGCATCTATAGTATTTTGTATTACTTAAACTTATGCCTGAATTTGTTT
Organism: Diploptera punctata; assembly: GCA_030220185.1. Taxonomy (NCBI): domain Eukaryota; kingdom Metazoa; phylum Arthropoda; class Insecta; order Blattodea; family Blaberidae; genus Diploptera; species Diploptera punctata. Next base: position 18,812 of record JASPKZ010004372.1, on the reverse strand, counting down.
TCTTGTTTTTATTGTTAATTGTTTTATGGCCATTATTTTTTGTATATTGCCCCTTAACATGAGCAATCTTGCTCTTTGGAGTCTTTGAAGAAATAAATAAATAATTAGTAATAAATGTGTTTATATATTGTATTGTTTTGTGATACTCCATACATAATATTATGAAATGAACGTCTTAAATAAATAATGTTTTCTAAATAATTCTAATTTATTCATACAATTACAGTACACACGAAAAAAAAACACATAACATTGAAAAAAAACAGGCATCTCCTTTCAATGATTTTTAAAAATGATCCTTATGTTGAGGATCCCACAATAATTGCTTGTTTCTATAAATATCAATAAGTTTTAACATGTTTTCCTCTGACCACTCCATACTCAAATAATAGGTGCGCACCGAAAACAACGAATCCTCTCAGGTACCCGTCCAAATCTAAACAGCGAACCATCAAAGTGTTCGTGGAAAAAACCGACAATGAGTGGATCGTGGTGCGAGACGCGCGCGTACCTTAAAACCCCGTCCAAATTTGACGAACATGGTGCGCGCGCGCGGCGCGCAAGTGTGTACGTACCTATACAGGGTGTGATAGCCCTGGAAATAGTGGGAGACAGACAAAACATCCAACAGCCTCTTGATGTCTGTAATAGAATTGTTTCCAGAAAAATGGCTACACATCCAAGGAAATAAGACAAACCATACATCCACGAAGACAGCACGTCAGAATGGATAACACACCCTCACCAGCATAGCCTACTTCCATATGTACAAAGAGTCACAGATCGTATCGGAAAACTCCTACGAAAATACAACATAAAAACAGTTTACAGACCTACAAGAAAAATAGAAGACTGCCTTCGCTCAGCTAAGGATCCTCGGCCACCTCTCTCCACTTGCGGCGTATATCGACTTCCTTGTTCGTGTGGTAAATCATATATAGGGACCACGAAAAGAAGTATAGCCACCCGTTTATCAGAACATAAAAGAAACTGCAGACAAGGAGAAATGGATAAATCAGCTGTAGCAGAACATGCCATTACGAATGGACACCAGATTCTATTCGACGATACACAAGTTTTAGCCACAACTTCCTACTATTTCCCTAGATTATACCTAGAGGCTATAGAAATATACAAGCATAAGGGAAATATCAACAGAAAAGAGGAAGGTATCAAACTGGCTAAGGCCTGGTATCATACACTAGAAAATAAATGCATTAACACTAGGGACAACAAGGAGACGACCATTAGCCAATCAGCAAGAGCCACTAATACAACGTCCACAACGTCCGCAGCGCTCACTCTAAGTAGATCTTCCGACCAGGAAACACGCCTAGAAGCACTCGCCACTGAAGATGCCCTCCGCAGTTGAGGGCGAAACGTCTGGTATCAACACCAACTATGGACCACGGCCACATAACCCGGAATCACTGAACATTATGAATGAAGTAGTTTTTAATTTATTGCGAAATATTAATAATCATTAATTTCATTAAATGTAATATCAGGGACTCTACTAATCTGTGGTGAAGTTTTTAATTTTACGTTCAGTGGCGTTGCTCCGTAACCTTAGAGTAGTTATTACGTCATAATTCATGTTGTCGCTATGCAAAATTTTTTTCTTCAAAAGTTTTATGAAAAATATGTTTCTTGAATAAACGTATTGGGACTAATTTAACGTAGAGTGAATGCTTCATATCGAAATAAATATCAAATTACATCCAATGTTCTTTTGGAATCTCCTGTTTACATATTCTTAATCACCAATTTATTTCCAAATATGTAGCATTAATTTACAATGTTAGATAATTGGACACTTGGCAATTAATCGGCATATAATAAGAGATAATACCTTCTTTTATATCTCTTCTTATTCACCTCCTCGTAATTTTTGTTAGACCCTGTAGTCGATATTGATGGAGCAGTGGTTAAATTGCGCGGTTTTTTTTATCACGTTCCTCACATTCAATTCGTACATCAAATCATCAAGGAGTGTCCAACTGTCTAGTGTCCAGTCATTGTCGCAGTTTTACAAGCGCATGTGAACACTACGCGCGCGACCTTGGTTGTGAACTGAACCAGCCGCCGGGTTTAATTAACATTCGTATTGTCTGAACTATTCATGCCACCGAAAAAGTAATTGCTGGAAATTAATCGTTATTATGTGAATAATATCCCGTTTTTTTTTTTTCATTTTCATTGGCGTTTTTGTACTGAAGTGAACCGCCATAAAATTGAAACTGTCACCGAAAATAATAATATCCTAATTATAAAAATAACACCCTAAAACTACATGATATCACCTACATAAATACTTTTGAATCAAATATTTGCCGTTTACTCTTTCAGAACTATGACATGTTCTAGTTTATAATATTTACGATAATTTTAGATCGTCGCAACTATGAACCTATACATTTTGGTATCAATACGTATATTAATGTATTCACTATATTTAGGGATACATCAAATTAAAAAAAACAAATTGCAAGATTTTTTGCTGTCCGATTTGATGTGGATTATCCCAATAATGATATTCCATCAGTTCAACGTAACGTCCTTAGATTTATGACCACTATTTAGAGTAGATACTTCACATGTACAATAGTTATATATTATATATATATATATATATATATATATATATAATTAATTTTTCGGTTCCTGTAATAGGTACAACTGGTATTTTTGGCCACGAATTACACAACCTGTAGACTTTTAGTATTATTTTAATTTGTCTCCACTATAATAACTTTTCCTCCTTCCTGAACAATTTATAATTTTGGACACGAGGGGTTTCTGATTTAACCCATTCAATTATAACAAACCCCACCATCGGTACCTCTACCTTGACGTGGTGGTGGGGGTTGTGAGTCCTAATGGATCCATGAGCTATACAGGCGGTAGTGTAACTACAAACAGGGCCTCCCATGCCTGGCAGATCATGGAAGAAGAGATAACCATCGAAGAAGAAGAGCTAGAAACTCACTTCCAAGATGTAACATTTTCAATTACTAACAGAAAAAATCACGAAGTAAACCGGACTGATAAATTGGAACAAACTAGCAAACGAAAAAAGGAACACGTGATGCAAAATTGAGAAACAGAAAATTAGCGGGTATAGATAATATCCAGAATGAATTCATTAAATACGGAGGAGAAAAAATTACATGAAGAAATTTACAATTTAATCAATACCATGTGCAATAGTTGGATAATACTCAATGACTGGGAAAAAAAATTACAATCCCAATTTTGAAAAAGGAAGATAAAAACCAGAAAACTACAGAGGCATCAATCTATTATGCACAACACTGAAACTCTTCACTAAAATTATAGCAGATCATTTATCGAGTACATTACCACTACTAGATGAACAACAAGGATTTCGAAAAGGAAGATAATGCACCGATGCCATGTTTATATTAAAAGAGACTACAGAAAAAGCTATCGAATTTAACATCCCAGTCTTCTTATGTTTTGTGTATCTGGAAAAAGCATTTTATCGGGTAACATTAAATGACATACTCAACATATTAGAAAACAAGTACGTATCTAAACCTCATCGCAATCAGTAAATAAATTTATTCAGGAAACAGTACAACTATCAAATATGGAAACAGTAAATCTAAAGAAATTTTAGCCGAGCAAGGAATACGAAAAGGAGACTCATTAAGTCCCATATTGTTCACACTAATAATGGATGAAAACATCAAAGAACTAAAAGTTGAAGTTAGAAAGGGATTAAAATAGGTATCAAAGAGCTGAAGGTAATAAACTATACTGATGACACAGTTATAATTGCACAAAGTAAAGATGATTTGCAAATGATATTGCACAAATTTAGAATCATTGCAGCAAAATATAACATGAAAATCTCAACAAATAAAACCAAATCAATGATAACATCCAAGGACCCACGACGAGTTAAATTAGAAATAGAAGGGAAAAGTATAGAACAGGTCATGAAATTCAAATATTTAGGAATAGAAATTAATAGCAGCAACAGAATAACAGATGAAATCCTCCATCAAGCAAATAACGCAAACAAAATATTGGGATGTTTAACAATACTGTTTGGAAAAATAAAAATTTGAGAATAGATGCAAAAGTAAGAATTTACAAATCTGTCATAAGACCAGTTCTAACATATAGTTGTGAATGCCGAATAGAAACTTAAAAAAAAACAAATCAATGAAACAACCGAAATGAAAGTTTTAAGGAAAATCGTAGGAAAATCAATAAGAGAGAAACTTCGCAGCTCTGTTATTAAAGGATAATGTGAAATTGAACCTATAAACCACTGGATACATGATAGAAGACTGAATTGGAACGATCACATAGATAGAATGGAGAAAAGTAGATTAGTGACTGGACACCTCAGCAGAAAATACCTTTTGGAAGACCAGAACTACGACGGAAGGAAGTCATCATATCCCGGACCTGTAGTGAATAAACACGCAACAAGCTGCCAGCTTCGATGCGTAGAGGAGGAATAAGAAGAAGAAGAAGAAGAAAAAGGAAGGAGAAGAATTATAACAAATTAAAATATAAATTCGCAAGTATCCTGTTTCACATCCCTTCATATAACTCTTTGTTTTAGGGCCTACTGTTTAACAAACTTAATTTAATCATCAATCCTCTCGATTCTTAAAATTTAACTCATCTTCATGATTCAGAGGGCCTATAAGGATATTAGCAGTCAGCTACCCACTTATGCCATTTAAATAATGTAGACAGTATATTCTCGACATGTGACGTTCAGGGTTATTTCCGCAGCTTTCATAACTAGTTTTCTCAACTTGGAGCCGCTATTTATTATAACCAAATTCCTCATGTTAGTGGGTGGGCACAAGTTCCATACTGCGGGAAATTAAATTAAGAGCTTTTCTCCATTCGGACTGAGACCAGCTCACGTTCCGTATGTCTTAGAGCGAACCACATTCTGTGCTATGGACACTTGCGTGTTAATTATTTTGTCCCTTCTATTGCCTGTTTTATTTATAACTTCTAGTTTATCTACATTAAAAAAATTAATACATTTTCCCTTTAATTATTCCTGGTTTAGAAGTAATAACTTACTTCAAACTTCAAAATTAAGTCTTATACATTTTTTATGTTTCATTGATCTGCATCATCTTATAGGTCTAATTTAAGTTAAGTACTTGAGTATAAAGAACGTTATGAAATATCTTGAAAAATAAGTCAAGAGGATCAGTATACGGACATACGTACATTTCCCTGAGTTAACGGGGGGAAAGCATACATAAAGAAGTTCCCTGAGGGATAGTTGTTTTAATGCATAAAGTGGTCCAACTACAGACCTCTGGGATACCAAGAGAATAAGTTTCAAACTTATCTAGAAAATTGTTAAGAGATATCAACCGGATTTTGAACCCCACGTTACGACTCCGTGGCGCAAGAGTCCTGCAAGGCAGTGGTTGGCCTGAGAATTGAATTAAAATACTTGAGAAATTATGAACTGCTGCAAGAATACCACATAAAAATTGCTAATACGTAGCTTTGAAATACCAGATTCTTCAGATGAGACTGTGGTAACCGAAAAAAGACTTGTACAAATAAATATTGGGAGGCTATAATAAATATTATTAAAATATCAATATCAGATAGCGTAGGTTATTTATAGAAAGAGGCACAACATTGGTGTGATGAAGAATGTGCGGACATTGTAAAGGAAAGAACGCTAGTAAAAATTAATACTTATACAAGCCAAATGAAGTAAATTTAGGACAATAGTGTAGCATTAGAAGGCAAACCACTAGTATTAAAGAGGGAATATTTGAGGCGAACAGAGGACAAGTGACATTTTTTTTAAATGAGTTAAAACTGTTTGGTGCCCAAGAGATATATGTGTGAGTTTAACAGATTCTGACATACAGTGGAGTCTTAGAAAAGTACTCAGAAAAACAGCTCTTGTACTTGGAGGACAAAGGATACGTCAGTAGTACCCACAGCTAGCTCGAGCTTACAGCGTTGTATTTTTTAATTTTTCCCATCAATATTTTACGTGAATATTATTATTGTATATTAATGTTTAATATAGTGCTGACGATTCTTCGAGGTTTATTGATTTATCAAATATTATTATGTCAGAATGAGAATGTGATGAACATTAACCTCAGCCTTCATGGTAACTAAAATATTTTAAGTATTTTATCTATATTTTCACAATGTATAATATAAAGTAATATTTTTAGCAATAATTTTGAAATAATTGGAAGTTATTTAACAATACAAAGATATATTATGATTTCGATCTGCATGATTTGCAATTTAATAATGTTTATAATAAAGGTATGTTTTTAAGACATGAAGATTAATTACACAAGTCTGCATTTTAAAACTTTTTTCAGATGATTTATTTAAAATAGCTGTTCTTAAATAAATGTTTACACTGATTCCAGAAATAATTTCCATTTTGTCTACCTTGTCAGGCTTTTGCACAAAATAAGAATTTATATTTTTTCACGTTTTAGCTACTACAAGCACAAATATATTGAAACTTCATTTCACACAAGATACATTTTTGTTAAAAATACGTGTTAAAATATTGTAGAGAACTGTCCTAATAATTATGTAACTACCTTGTAACAAAACATGGTGTTATATTCTTAAACCTTCTCTTCTTTGACTTTCTTGATGTTCCTCCATTTTTAGTCTCCCTCATCAACATCCAACAGTAGTTTTCATTCCATGTTACTTGGTACCACTCCTCTCCATCTCTTTAATATCCTGGTGAAAACGTTCACCTTGCTCTTCACTATAATGTCCTAAATGTTCGGGCAAGTAGTCAATACGGAAACATGGAAAGTGAACTTTCACACTCATGTTACAATTCAAATTTTTGAAAATTTCCAACATATTTTCCACAATTGCCTTGTAATTAGGAACTTTGTAATTGCCTAGGAAGTTTTCAGTAACAGGTCAGAAAGCAGTCCAGGCTTCTTTTCCTCTCTTATCATTGTTTATTCAAAATATTCATCCTTCATCAGTTTATTTATTTGCGGACCAACAACAATTCCAACTTTCAATTTTTCTTGTGCGGTGGAGGGAAATTTCTTACAGAGGTACTTGAAGCAAGGCCCATCCTTTGTTAGAGCCCTTACAAACTGCTTCATCAAGCCCAGTTTGATGTGTAGTTGTGGAAGCAGGACTTTTTGAGGGTCTACAAGTGGTTCATGTAGGATGTTTTTAGTTACAGGCACAAGATTTCTCCGCTCTGGCCAAACTTTCACACCCCAATGTTTTTGCTTTACCTGACAGTCCAATTCACATGAAATTTTTTGTGAAACCAGCTTGTTGCCCTAATAGTATCCCTATAACATTATAGACACCGCAGATTAGCCACCTGTATTCCTCATACTGGATACTTGTTAATAGCAACTTCATGTTCTCGAATGTCTCCTTCATCAGAATTGAATGGGCAATAGGAATGGACCCATACATATTCCCATTATGCAGTAACATACTTTTGAGATTCCTCTTTGACGAGTCTGTAAAAAGTTTCCACTGAGTAGGATCATGCTCAATGTCATAGAAGTGCATTAACTCGTTTATGTTATTACAGTAAACCAAGCAATCATTTTAAGAGAATAAAGGAACTAGTTCTTTTTCTCTGTGTCTGTGCTATGAGTAATGTGTTCCTGGTTCCAGAAGATTCTTGCTTTTAAGCCGTGAGCTAAGCAGTTCTACAAATGTCTTTGGCAAATTCAGATCACGAACTAGATCATTAAGGCCACTTTGAGATAACTGTTGTGGAGTAAAGTCGTCTTCAGGTTGATATATATCATGTCGTCAGTGATTGCATCAAGTACACTTTTAACATTACATTCTGTCAGGTTCTCTAAAACAGTTGGATGAAGAGGAACAGGCAGCTCTTCTCCAAGTGAACTGGCTTAATGGCTGAGAGGTTGCTTGGTTCTTATTTATTTAATTGCACTCCTGAACATTAAGCAAACAGGAGTAACAGCCATTAAGGTGGTCTTTATGCTCCCTCCACACCATAGGAATCGCAAACGGCATGCACGATTTCTTCTCTTTTGTTCACAATCTTAACCTCTCAGCGCAATAGCGGCAATCTATGTTCGGCGCCCACGCCTTATCCTGGTCACCAAGTTTCACTTTAAAATAGGCATAATAATCGTTTTTTTCATAAAGTCTGTAATTTCCGTTCAACCTCAGCAGCAGTTGTGCCAAACTGAAGGCTTAGAGGCTTGAATTGACAAATTTCCCTCCAACAATACTCATTACCGTCTGCATATGTTTATGCTCTCACCAATAAATAAGTTATATGAAAACAGATTAGGTCCATTGTGAAAAAACTGTACGTGATAGAAGAAAACTAAGAACAATTCTGGAATCAGCATACAAAAATGAACTAATACAATGTATTAGTTTTCAGTCATCTGATATCATGCAGACTTAGATAGATAGATAGACGGAAATCTCTACGGCCATCACTTAAGCGTTAGCGATGAGCGATCCATTTTTGTCCCCCTTAATAGGTAGAACCCCGGGTTCCTGTAAATTACATTAGCCCCGGTTTAAATTTTGAATTCAATTTGAAGTTAATTAGCAGAGTGAAGTCGGAAGCGGACCTTTTGGGGTTCTAATCCAGCATTTGCTGCTCTTTTGGATTGAGGGAAACCGCTTAAAACCTCAATTGGATTAGTCGATCACGCGGGATCTTTGCCAAGTTTGGCTTTCGGATGACACTATATTGGGAGGGATCCGGGATTCTCTTTATTTAACCTTTTGACCACCGAGTTTCCCTTTTGCCACCCTGGACTGTGGGTGCCAGGCTTTTAAAATGTAAAGTACTACGCCATACTATATAATATAAACCCATTTAAAGTATAATTTACTGTCTACATGCCCGTGCTAAATTGAATTGAAACTCAGTATTATATATTTATTTAAAGGTTAGACTGTGTTGCTTCCAATGGCAAAGATCCCAGGTTTAAATTCAGCACGGTGTCTTCATGAGAAATTTATCATTATCATTAAAACATTTATCCTATTGAAGAATTTTGATGGCATAATCACAAAACATTTATCATATTAAATATTTTTGAACATGTTTTAGGTTCCTGGGTTCGAATCAATTCCAATCAAACAGCTGTTCTATGCCACGTGTTTCGTCTGGCGCGACACGCCCACCACTGTCATTCACACCCTGCTTTTCATTTAGGTCTACATCACTTGCTTTACTATTTAACAGCCTTAGATTGTAATACATTCTCTTAGAAACAAGACTACATCACATTTGTTAAACGAATAATTATTTGATGAACTGTTCACCGTTACTTTCAATCTTCTGATAAAACGGACACAATAAACACGCGTATTGTATTTTCGCGTCAGCTTCGAGACATGAATCACCGTGTTTCACGCATGACCTACCCCTTGGTCAGGTATCTGTTCAACTAAAAAATAAAATAAATAAAGAGAAAATCCTGAAATTGCAACATTCCCATAGCAAGAAGAAAAAAACCTTGAAACATGAATATAACACCCTCCTTTAGAAAACGTTTGTACCACCCGCCTGTACCGTTATTCCGTAAGGGAATGTGTTAAGTATTGCTAAGAAAGGATGTACAAAAACACAGAATGATAAATAATTTTTTTAAATTGAAGTGAAAAACTTCGGGAAAAAAGTATTTAAAATTGAGAAACCGAAGCTTGCCGGGCGTGGCGTACCACTTATTCACTGCCGGGCATGGCATGCCACTGTAATTCACGCACGGCGCTGGCGTACCACTGTATTCACGCCGGGCACGGCATGACACTGTATTAACGCGCGGGGCGTGGCGTACCACTGTATTCACGCCGGGCGTGGCGTACCACTGTATTCACGCCCGGCGTGGCGTACCACTGTATTCAACGCCGGGCGTGGCGTAACCACTTTATTCACGCCGGGCGTGGCGTACCACCGTTCAATTCACGCCGGGCGTGGCGTACCACTGCTAATTCACACCGGGCGTGGGCGTACCACTGTATTCACGCCGGGCGTGGCGTGCCCACTGTATTCACGCCGGGCACGCACAGGCCACTGTATTCACGGCCGGGCGTGGCGTACCACTGTATTCACGCCGGGCCGTGGCGTACCACTGTATTCACGCCGGGCGTGGCGTACCACTGTATTCACGCCGGGCCTGGCGTACCACTGTATTCACGCCGGGCGGTGGCGTACCACTGTATCCACGCCGGGCGTGGCGTACCACTGTATTCACGCCGGGCGTGGCGTACCACGTATCCACGCCGGGCGTGGCGTACCACTGTATTCACGCCGGGCGTGGCATGCCACTGTATTCACGCCGGGCGTGGCGTACCACTGTTATTCACACGCCGGGCGTGGCGTACCACTGTATTCACGCTGGGCACGGCATACAAAAGGTTAAATATGCAGACTAGTGTTATTAGTGTTGTTTTTGTTTTCTGGACTCATTCCAATGAAGATGACGTTGAAGAATCTGGCATTACGGACCTACAGAAGAAGATGCTCCAATAATGCACGTTCATACAAAGAGGATTAGTAAATCAGAAAATGGGTAAAAAATAAAGCAAAAAGAGGAAGGAATGAGGCAACAGACAAGAAGGGAAAAATTCATGTGGAAATGAGGGTTTAAGAGCGATGGTACTTTTAAGATTGATTTTGTCAATTAACTTTGTCGTAATATGCAAAACTGTGACAAGCACAGTATTTACAATCATAGTAAAAACTCTGACACTTTTCTGGATAATTTATTTCACAGTATTGCTTGGAGTGACTCTTTAATGCAAAAAAAGTTGCAGTATGGGTTATGTTTATATGGAAACTGTTCATATTTCTCGGATAATGGACTCATATATAAGGAACACAAACACAATTTACGAGACTTGTCAGATATTCCTGGAATGTTATGGCCTCATTGATCTTTAAACTTAATTTTCTCCTAATTAATTTTTTGTCATTTGTATCCTTTGTCCTGTGACTACCTCATTTGATAGAGAAGATTAATGAACATGAAATGAATGAAAGAAATGGAGAATTATACCAGATAATATTTTATTATTTATTTATTTATTTAGCCTGGTGGAGTTAAGGCCATGTGACCTTCTCTTCCACTCACCAGGACAAACATATATTACATCAGAATATAACAATCAATTAACTCTAATTTAAATACTAAATAAAAAATTGATCAAAAAGATAATATCTATCATATTACGATCTATAATGCAACCAGTTAATGTTAGTTAAAATTAAGACTAAAACTAATAATAAAGTGTATACAAGCAAGACATATTAAATTGTGCTTGTCTAATGTTTATAAAAAACAAAGAAAATTGATGAGACATAGAAAACTAATTTTACGTTTGTACAATATTTAAAACAAAACAAAACAAAAATATTTGTTAACCTTAATATTATTTTCATAGATAATTAAATTTATTAATTGTTAAAAGAATACTATCAGAGAGGTGTATAAGTTAGTTTGTTATTAAATAATTATTTAATATGTTTTTGAAGGATGTTATAGTTTGACAGTCTCTGACATAGGTCGGAAGGGAATTCCATGTTTTGGTAAGTGAGACCGTAAAAGATAATGAATAATATACAGTGTGATGAGGAGGGATATAAAGGACAATGTTCTGATGGGATCTAGTGTCAAGATTATGTGTGTCGGATAGTCTGATGAAGCGGCGTGATAAATAATTAGGCGATTATGTGTGAAGGATTTTATAGAGAAGGGATATGGAATGGACAGTTCTACGATCTCTTAAACGTAGGCACGATAATTGTTCCAGGGACGGTGTAACATGCTCAAATTTGCGAATACCACAAATAAAACGTGCGCAAGAATTATGAGCACGTTAGAGAGAAAATACATTCAGACTAGATGAAAATGGGAATATGATTGCAAATTCTAATAGTATATTAAATATTAGTAGGTATATTTACTGTAATTGGCTATTAAATATGCATGAAGAACAGGATATTGAAGAGGATGATTTACAGACAGCAGAAATTTTAATCACAGAACCAAATGCATTAGAAATTGAAATGGCGATACAAAAATTGAATATATAAAAAGCATCGGGTTGAGATGGGGGAAAAGAAGCTCTTTCAAGTATAAGAATAGAATCAATTATTGTACCAATCAATAAGAAATGATATAAAATTATTTACTGTAACTAAGGGGGCAAGTTATTACTTGGAACTTCGTACAGAATTCTAACAAATATATTAGTAAGCAGATTTACTCCCTATATATTGACATTTATGTCCGCCGCTGTGATATTAAGGTAGCGTATTGCCTGTCACGCAGCGGGCACAGGTTCGATTCTGGGTTGAGACAAGCTTCCTGGGTGAGGTTTTTCCTCACTTGTAAGACTGACGGAAGGTCCCCGAGCATCATGATCATTATCATTCTTATAATCGGTTGTATGAAAGCTACCACACCTATAATTCCCTAGGAAAGCTGCAAAGCATAGCCTTAGGGCAAAACACTAGATACTAACAAATATTGACATAATAGGAGATCATCAGTCAGGGTTTAGGAGATACACGATCTCAACAGATCGGTATAAAACAGAGTTTAGAAAATAAATGGAATGTAATGGCATTGTGCGTCAATTAAAACCAAACTTAAAAAAGGCATACAATTCAGTGTGAGAGGGAGAAGATTACATCGTTTGCTACTGGAGTTCGGTATTTTAATGTACGTATTTCAATTATTAACACCTAGATATCATTCGAATGTGTCTAAATTACACAAAAGGTAGAGTGCATATAGACAAACAGGTTTCGGGTATTTCTGAAATTCAGAATGTATTAGAGCAAGGAGATGAACTTTATCCCCTACAATTAAATTTTTAATTAGAGTGCGCCATCAAATGTATAGAGGAAGAAGAAGGCCTATAAATCAATGATATTAATAAGTTGTTGGTCGAATAATATATTAATACTCATGATATCTTGGTGTAATACGTAACATTCAAATACCGAACTCCAGTAGCATACTTCTCCCTCTCAGTTTACATTTAGTTGATGCAGAATGCCATTACGATACCGAGGGGCCAACACGCACACTCTATTGACTAACACTAACAAATCGGGACTGGAAGAAATATCAATAAAACTAAACCTATTATCAGACATGAATATATTATACAGTGGAAATGGACAGGTAACGACAAATGAGAGAAATTTTGAAGGTCTTGCTGAATTCAATTAACCATTACAAATAGGAACGAAATACACAAAAATTTAAAACGTAGCAGCAATTTTGGAAATGCCACGCTATTATTCATTACAGGGACTCTTGTCGTCTCACCATCTCTAAAAAATACTATAAACTGAAAATGTATAAAACCGTAATTCTCCCAGTTAGATAATATGGACGCAAAATATGTACTCTTACTTTAAATGAGGAGAAAAGTTTTCGAGTATTTGAGAATAAAGTTCTTAAGACAATTTTTAGACCAAAGTGACATGAATAGATAGGCAAAAGAAGAGGTCTTCATAACACTGAAACTATTCGATATTTATAGGACACCAGATATAAATACAGCAGTTAAGTTTCGTACATTCCGGTGGGCAGGACAGATGTCAAGAATGGGGAATGAAGGAAAAACATGAAAGCTTGTTGTAGGGAGAAAACGTCCAGTTTGTGGACCAGGAATGAAGTAGGAGAATAATGTTAACCATTATTTGAGGGAAATAGGCTATACAGAGGCGGATTGGAAATCATTAACCCAGGATAGGAGAGCTTATGTACGTTTGGGCATGGCTCGATAGTGTGTGTTTGTTAGACGATAATCTGGTCATTATAGTGTGATATGTGTCACGTTCCTGCTGTTATAAAACAAATACAACAAAAATCGACTTAATTGTTGTCCTATGTAAATTACTTGTTCAATGTCAAATTATATATAATTATAACCTAATAGTCTCATTTTCTATGCTGAAGGTGTGCTTATGTATATTTAAACAGGAGATTCCACGAGAAAAATTGTTGTAATTTATTATTTATATTGACGTGGGACTTCCGCGCTATGCAAAACTAATATTTAATAAAACTGCGACATGTTGCATAGCGATAACGAAAATAATTATGTAATAACTGTAACGTTACGAAGCAACGCCACTGAAGATCAATTCTATTGATCGACCTTTTTCACGGATTAAATCCAAAACTAACAATTTACACAGTTGTGAGTTTTTACAGCTCAAAGGATAAAGGTTCCTCTATTAAATATGTTTCCAGTCACTATCATCCAAAGATTAAGCCTGTTGGCTCGTTCCGGTTTCATGAAAGCTAGAATTGTTCAAATTGTCCACATCATCTTCTGTGTGGGCGTCCAACATTTCTCCTTCCGTGCGGTTTTAGCAATAATTTTGGAAATCTTCCTTCTGGCATTCTATCAATATGTCCTTTCCAGTCATTCCTATATTTAATTATTCGGTCTGTAAGTTTGAATATAATTAGTTCCTTTCTTATATCTTCAATTCTTTTATTATCCAGCAGAGTATATCCGGCTATATTTCTTAAAAATCACATCTCAGCTGCTTCCAATCTTTGTTCTTGTCTTTTAGTGATCGTCCAACATTCCGATCCATACATCATTACAGGAACAGCCATTACTTTATAACATTTAATTTTTGTTTCTTTTCTTGTGGTTTTAAGGGTTCTTTTAATAGTGATTAGATTAAAAAACATTAGATTAAATTTATTTATTTTGTCAATATCTTCAATTTTAACATATGATAAATTGAAATATTTAAAACTGTTCACCTGCTCTAAAATTTTATTATCAGTTACTATTTATACTCTTAAGGCATCATGTCCTTTAAATGCTACAATTTTAGTTTTATTCTTTGAAATTTTTAAATTGTAATTGGCACTAATTTTTTTCCAAATTAAAAATAGCTTTTTGTAGATCATCTTCTGAACTGGAAATCACTACATGATCATCAGCAAATAATATTGTATCCAACAGTTTATTATTTATTTTAATTAATCTGCCAAATTAACATAACTTCATCTATATATAAATTAAAAGAGAAGGTGATAAAGGACACTTGTCTGACACCACTATTTACTGTTACCATTTTTTGATGTTTTGATTTAAAACCCCTGTATATACAATTCTATTATTTACATATAAATTTTGTATAGCCATAATCAAATGTTGTGGAATACCTTTATTTGTCATTATATCCCATAATTTATTTCTATTTACCATATCAAAAGCTTTTTCACAGTCTATAAATCCTATATATGTTGGGATGTTAAATTTTGTATCCTTTTCAAATAATTGAGTCATTGTGAATATACAGTCGGAACAGGATCTTCCCTTTCTGAATCCATTTTGAACATCCAATATGATATTTTCTATAATTATGTTTAAGCGGTTTTGTAGAATATTGGCATACATTTTATAGCACGTATTCAATATACTTATTCCTCTATAATTACGATGGTAGATAAAATATAAACCGGAATTTGTATCTGGAGGATCTGGTAGCGATCTGCAAAGGTTGCGGTTTGGAGGGAAAGTTGGTGGGGGTGTCTGTAGTAGGGATCTTGATGTGTCGCACTCCGAAGAGCGGCTGCTTGCTTCAGTACGCCATGAGCGAGCAAGAGGTACACACATCTGTTGCGCAACGCATTATTATTTTTTGGCGAAAGAAGGCACTAAACCTTCTGAAATTTTGAGAATGCTCCATGCGCAGTTCGAGGAAGCAACCCTTTCGAAGACGCAGGTGTATGATTGGCGCAAAAAAAAAATAGCGGGCCGGGATTCAGTGGAAAATGAGCCCCACCAAAGACGGCAACGAACAAGCATCCCTGCAGACAACATTCGTGCTGTACGGGACCTTATTGAGGAGGATCGGCGAGTAACAATTTCTGAAATTGCTTCACACGTTGGAATAAGCTTCGGAAGTGTTCAAGCCATCATCAGTGATGAACTCAAATTCCGAAAATTGTCTGCCAGGTGGGTTCCTCGGCTCCTCAGCCAGGAACAAAGAAACACAAGAAAAACTGACGAAAATGCATTGAACACCTCTGGAACATCCTCCTTACAGTCCAGATTTAACACCCTTTGGGCCACTGAAAGAAGACCTGGGAGGAAGGCGGTTTGGTGACAATGCAGCGGTAGAGGAGTTCGTGCGCAACTGGCTGACTACACGCATCCCTCATTCTTCAAGGACGGCATCAAAAAGTTGCCAACTCGATGGCAAAAGTGTGTTGGAAATGCAGGAGTCTATGTAGAAAAATGAGGTGGTGGTTTTGTATTTTTTTTGTTAATTCAATAAAATTGTAAACAATAATTCCGGTTTGTATTTGATTCGTAGAAAATCTTGTCTGTATACTTTTTTATGTATAGGGTATATTTTGGCGATTTTCTATTCTTCGGGTATATATCCAAATTCCCAACATCTTAATATATAAAAATTACGTGTCACGTTGTTTGTCCGCAATGGAATCCTAAACTACTGAACCGATTTTAATAAAATTTTGCACACTGTGAGCAGTTTGATCCAACTTGAGACTTATATTAGTTTATAACTAATTTTATAGACGCATTATTTTTATTGCAAATTATTTGTTTATTATTTAATAAAGAGTTATAATTATCTGTGAGTTCCATACAATTCTAACAGATGGTCGTGTAAGGTAATTGGTTTATTATTTAACCAGGTGGCTGTGCTTTTTGTTGCAACCGCGAATTTCAATTGAATTACAAATATTGATTTATTTCATAATTTAAGTGTGTTTGTGTTTATTTTATTTTCAATATATTTTATTAATTATATTAATTTCGTGTGTAAGTATTAGTTTTAAGTAATCTGGCTGAAAGACAGCAACTTAATTTAAATATAACTGGACCGAGAAGAGCCATTGTACAATATGGCGAATCGGTTCTTGAGACCATGAATGATAAGATATCAAGTGAATTTCCGCAAATTGGTATAGGCCTATGTTACATAAATCTTACATTTAAGAAGAATGTCAATTTAAAAACATATGAAGGTCCTAAGGAACGGAATAACAGAACTGTAAGTAAGTCTGTTAGTTATAATAATATGCCTAATATTACAGAAACAATCCCCATGCCTCAATTAAATGAAAAACAAGATGACTATAATATATCACAAGATGATATTACTATACAGAGACTTCTTGGTGATGATGAGAATCCTAACTGCCAACAAGTTCGTAGAAAAAAACGAAAGTATAATGAAATCAGCAAGCCTCCTCAAAATATTCCATCAATAAATGTATATAATCCTTATGATACACTTATGGATGATACTGAGAATGCAGACAACATAAATTCATCTCAATCAACAAAACCACTTCCACATAAACCACACCCATATTTATACCGGGTGTAGTTAACGTACCAGAACTAAAAAAATGTATAAAACAAAAACTTTCTGATTTAGATTTCTCACTTAGTTTACTATAACACAATTTAACGTATACCTTTGACACAACAACGCGTGGCCGGGACTTCTATATATATATATATATATATATATATATAACAAAGTCGGATTAGTTACACTATTTATAACTCAAGAACGGCTGGACCGATTTTTATGATCTTTGATTTGTTGGATTTGTTTCCGCCCGAATAGCAGATAACTATTAAAACATCGGAAAAATTAACGTAAAAATATTTAAAGGCGATACGACGTTCACCGGGCCAGCTAGTACATTTATATAATGTAGTAGACGAACCTTTAGAGAAACTGGTGTATATTTAATTAATTCTATGTTCATATTATCGATACCCGGTGTCTTTTTGTTATGGAAATGATCAATAGAAGTTGTTTAATTCCTCTATGGTTATTAAATCTACATGTTAATTTGCTAATATTATTTCGTCTTCATTTTTCTTCTGATTTTTTTTTTCTGTCCATAATTTTTGATAGTATTCTATCCATTTTTCTTCTGGAATGTTATTTAATTTAAGTGTATCTCTTGTTTCATTATTAAGATGTTTCATAATTTTGTATGCCTTCTCTTGTTTTCCATGTTCGATATCACTTATATATTTATCCCACATTGTTCTTTTAGTTTTTCTAACTTATTTTAAACGAACTATTGCGCTTTTTCTTTTGTATTCAATTAATGATTAATTTCTTTTCCTATTAAGATAATTTAGATACGCCGTTTTTTTTCTTTTATTACATGTTTTAAGCCCTCCATTCCAAATTTTTAATTTTTTATAATATGATTTCTTTCTCATTCCTAAAGATTCTTCTGCAGCTTGAGTTATTATTCTGTTAATCTCATCCCATTCTTCATTTATATTTTCTACTTATAGGATCTTCTGTAGTAAACTGGTCTAACCTCTTTTTATATAGTTCTTTAATGGATTCTTGTTGCAATAGGTGAACTTTAAATGTTTCATTGTTTTCCATCTTATCACAGTGTAAATGTATTTAACATTGTTTTAATATAATTACGTCACTAGATATACGGTAAATTTTGTAAATATGAGAGCTATTTATTTATTTTTATTCATTTATGTATTTTACTTGATGGAATTAAGACTGTAAAGTCTTCTTTTCCACTTCATCAGGGTTAAATTATACATAAAATAAGAATTCTGATTAATGTTATCCTACATCACACATAATTATAAACTGTACAAAATAAAGTTGACAAGGAAAAGAAAGAAAAATAATAATAATAACAAAAAATAACCTATAATTAGATGAAGTATGTGGCTTCGTAAAGCAAGTTTAAAATATAAAGGAATAATAAAAGTATACATGCAACATGATA
>JASPKZ010004371.1:0-49754 GCA_030220185.1 Diploptera punctata | reverse complement strand
TGCAACATCGAGACAGTGTTTCTCTCCTCTTTCATGGATAGTGTTCTGTCATAAGAAAGTTCATAGTTGAACTGGCTCTGATCACAGTTCCATACAGAACTAATTTCGATTTTTTCTGTCGTGATATGCTCATTGACGTCAGCAACAAACGTTTGAGATCTTTGAATCAGCCCTTCTTGTCATCCTTATCTTTTCGTTTTTGGAACATAGTAATACGGCGTGATGTTATCCTAAACTTCTTTTTCAAATTAGTAATAAATCCTAGTGAAGCTGTAAAGTTTGTACACCCGAGATTTCTGGCTACGTCCAATGCCCAATGTTGTAAATGCCAATAATGAACGGGGCAACCGCATTCTCGCGCTTCATCGAATTTCGCCATTACACGCTGCTTCATGATCTTGAACTGCAGTTTAGGATTTCCTTTAAAAACTGTATTTTCTTCTCGTTTCTTTGCTACGTAGTCCAGTATGTTTTTAATATTACTAGCCTTCAGTTTAGGGTATCTTTTCAGAAGCTTGTCGTATGTGTTGATACCTCTTACGTGATAATCATCGTATATGTTCTCTAGTGTGTTGTCATCAAACGCCGTGAGGATACTTGCGACTTTAACCTTCTTATCAGGAGAGGATTGGAATTCACTTTCACTACTTCCATCGCCTCTTCCCGCACTTGCCGTATCACTACCGTTTCCAATGAGTTGTTCGTCATTATCATCACTAGCATCATAATGTGTTAGTGTTACAACAGTATCTGTTTGTAACTTATGCTCATATTTCTGCACTATATTAGATACCAGAAAACATGCGAATGATTCATCTTCTACACCAATACCATCTTCACGAAGAAGAGTTCTTCGTAACTTCATCTCAACCAATCGCAATACATTAGCAGAATTGATTACCAATCGCTGACCCATCTGACGCTTCACTACACAAATAACTTTACAAAACGCAACTTCAGAGGCACAGTGCACACCGTTCCTACTGGTCTCGACTGGAGTACCGGCAGGTCAATGTGCAATTAGGCATGGTACACGCAGAGGCCTCTAAAGGACGACTGCAGAGTTTTGCAGATGAGCGAGTATCACTAGTGCAAAAACGGACTTTTAAATTATCTCTCACACGATTTTTGTGTTTGTTCGAGCCCAAGTACTTTCCTTGTCAGTGTTCTGCCTTCCTTCAGTTGATAATATGGACGGACAGGAAAACGTAGTGCTCTGTGCTCCAGCTTGTGTTTTTGTAGTTTACTTAAAAAGAAACGAAGAACGAAACCGCGGTGTTGAGTGAGGCCCTTCCTACAACGACTCAATGAAGAGACGAATAGATTTGTAGAAGAAATAAAAATAGATCTGTTAAGTGGATTTAAAAACGTCACTCGAATATCGTGCGAAGATTTTGAGTTTCTGATCAATGCAATTAGTCCTTTTATTGTAAGCAAGACACAAACTACAGAAAATGTGTCCCCACTTCAATAAGGCTTGCAATTATCTTAAGATACCTTGCTACAGGAGATTCTGTGCAAGTTTAATGTATTTATTTGAAGTTTCAAAACAATTTATTGCTCGGATTGTACCTCAGGTCTGTAAGGCGTTGATAAGCGTGCTGAAAGAAAATATTAAGGTAAGACACAAACAAATAAAAACACATTAAATTTCAATTACTTTTATTGCTTACATATTTTGCCAAATTAGTGTTTTGGAATTTTCGCTATCAACCTGGCGTAAAAGATTTCAATAATCATTATCGCAGACCCGGGAACCTGAAGCTGATCTTGACTCTGAGAACCTGAATAAGGTGACGGCGTTGGAGTCATAGTATATTACCCAGTGCCAATAATGGCGTCATATAATAAATTAGCAATCTCCCTTTGCACTAAAATCTTGGTCCGCTCATCTTTAATTTTTCTTAATTACATTGCGACGGATGCAGCATAGATGACGTCATCTTGTTTTTTTTTGTTTCCATATGCTTGTTTATATTATCCATAATAGCACGACGCTTCAGTGAGTGCTTCGGAGCCTTACATTTTTCCACTGGCCTTTCTCGAGGGAATTCTTCATCTTCATTTTCTGTGTGTTCCTGGATATCTTGTGTTAGCTGTAATAAAATAAAATTCTCTTTTTCATATGCCAAACACTTTAGAAGAATAGATGAAGATTGGGAGTGAATTTGATCATCTTTGAATTTCTCTCATTGTATTGGGATTCTAGATGGAAAACATGTTGTTATTGAAGCCCCAAATAATACAGGAAGTGACTTTTTCAATTACAAAGATGATTTCATCATTGTACTTTTAGCACTTGCCGATGCAAATTATAAATTTACATATGTAGATATCGAGTGCAAAGGAAGAATATCGGATGATGGTATCTTGAAAAATACTAGCTTATATGCAACTCTTCAACGAGGAAAATTAAATTTGACTCAACCTTACGCGTTACCCGGAAGGAAACAAACCAATTCCACATGTCATCGTGGCAAATATGCTTTTGCCTTAGATATGAATTTAATGAAACCATATCCCGGTCAATATGCCAGAGGATCAAAAGAAAGAATATTTAATTACCGTTTGAGCGGAACGAGACGTGTAGTAGAAAATTATTTCGGAATTTTGTCCGATGTATTTCGCGTACTCAGGAAACCAATTCCGTTAGCTCCAGAAAAGGCGCAATTGATAACATTGATTTGTTACTTGCATAATTTTTTTATGACCCAAAAGTCATCTTCACAACTTTATACTTCGATTGGTAGTTTTGATATTGAGAAACTTACTACCGTTAAGACATGTCGGAAGAAGACTATCTGACGATGCGAAATATATAAGACAAAAATTTGCATATTATTTCCAAACTGACATCGGAATGGTGCCATGGCAACAAACACTGGCGTAAAAAGCATAAGACAAAACACGATTTAAAAATAAAAATATGAAACATACTGTTGTGTTTGGACTTTGTTATAGGCTACACCGATTAAGATATCAGCGCATGAGGGGTTATATACACACAGGGCTGCTATGGCTTTGTAAGGTTATGATACGAATGTTGAATAGACATATTTATGTGAATGCACGTGCATGTGTTTTGTTTAATAAGTGCTTTGGTAAATAAATACATGTTATGTTAAATATAGTTGATTTCATAATACAAGATTTGTTTATTTACGTACCTGTTCAGTTATTTCATCATCTTATGAGTTAATGCTGGAGTTCGGTTCATCCCTCAATTGAAATAAGCTCAAAGTGTGTATAACCAAACCATTTTGGCTTATATTCGTCTGAAATCCCAGAACCTGAAGATTTTGTTTGAATCGGCGATTTTTTTCTTCTCTCTTCGGTATTGGGCCAAATAATTTTCAATTTTCTCATTACTTCGGTCGAGTCACAATTAAACATTGAGCCAACACTTGAATTGCATCGTGTTTTTTTTTCTTTTTTCCCTATCTTTGTAGTCACTGTGTCTGAAATCCCATACTAGAGGATAAGTTTCAATAGTTTGAATAAATGTTGTAATTTTATCATTCGTCCAACCTATATTTAATATGCGCGTACAAATAAATATTTTCGCTCTGGTAACTGAAGCAAGACTGACCTCACGAACAACATGTGTGTGCGCGTCGAGCCGAGACCACAGTTTGCAAGAGTGCGAGTACAAAAGTACGCAGCTTGTGCGCGAACATTTCTAGAATATTCGCGCACTTTTTGTCATTGTTCACTTGAATGAGTCCACCGCAATAAACATATGTGCTGTACACTGTGCAGTACAGGCCCCACAGTTCGGAATTGCACCTTCTGGATAACCGTGATGTCAAGTATCAAGTTTGTGAAGAAGGCAGTATCGATTGTTACACTTTTTTACGTCATTTTTCTCTTACTCTGAATAGTCTATACATATTCTTCAATTTTAACCGAGTGATTCGTGTGAATGCAAGATATGCGACCAAAAGTGTGAGCGATACCATTACAAACAATGCAGAATATGGACAGGATCACTGAACGAACTCATAAAAGACAAATCATAAACTTATAACTTAATGCTCTTTCGAATGCCTCTTACCAACTTATTATTATTATTCTTCAATTTTAATGAAACTATGAAATGATTACAGTAAAAGCTCATTATTCGCAGGGGATATGTTCCGACAAAATGCCGGGAATACAGAAACCGCGCGAATATGGAATGGTAATTTGTATGGGTATATATGCGATATGTTCCAAGGGTCTAGAATAAAATAAAAATTATCACAGTAAAATCAATTAATGAGAGATTTTGAACAATTTATATTAATTATTATTGTCAATCTTAGGCAGGGGCTTAAAGACGTTAGTAAATTTGTTTTCTTTTGCCGCTTTTAAAATATCTTTCAATGAACAAACGACTCGCCAATACGTAAACGGTCAAGCATTTCTGTTTTTACTTTAAGCGATCATAAATTAATAATAAGAAACACTACTTTTTTCCGCTTCGGAACCAATTTTCTTTCCTTTTACTCGACATTATAAATTGGCAGCAAAGCAGAAGAGACAATTGTTATTCAATCAAAATTATTGCAACGAATAACAAGTTGAAACAATAAAACACGGATTGTGGCGAAGGCGGCATTTATAACGGACACTGCGGCGCGCGAAATACGACGGCGGTGGCTTTTAACAACAAACTTTAGGTTTAGTAACAATAAGGTTTGTTTTACTTTGATATAATTTGTCCATTTGGTTTGAATCGCTCTTTGTAAAAGCCGCCTTGGCACGTGCCTGCAGTAAAAAAGTTGCCGATGCGTTGATAAAGGATACTAATCATTTTAATATACCGACTGGATCTGCGAATAAAAACATTTTTAGCCGCGAATACAGGAACTGCAACGCAATTTTTAACCCGCGAATAAGGAGCTTTTACTGTGTATTAAATAAGGTAAAGTGATCATTCTACAGGATAAGAGGAGACCCTTGTGTGTAGTAGGAGATTAAGGCTCTCATCTAGCGATCGGTACATGTCAGCCGGGTTGTCAGTCCTGTGTGACGGTCTCCTTTATCCCCAGAACATAGTCTAGTTCTAATTTCAGTTAGAAGCTGAGTGGACCATATGGCCATGATGGCGCCAAAATATTTAGGCCAATTTAAAAGTCCTGGCCCCTTCGGGAACCAAACCCATAAAACGTTCGGGTTGTATCGTATTGCCTCATACAAATAGGCCTACGATATGGCGTGTTCTTTACAATGGTATAGGTATTGTTAATGAAATTCCAATCAGGAAATTTCTTCTATATTCGAGGGACACCAGGGAAAATCCTCAGTCTATTTGTTCAGCACCAGAGTTTGAATCAGCAATATCTGGAACACTACCCTCTGAGCTGAAATGTTTATAATTTATTGCATTGTTTCATGTTAGCATTTTGTATGATTACAACTACTTTTTATAATTAATTTGAATTTTAGAAATATGAAGTTTTCTTAACGAATTGGTGTTGTTTAATGTGCTGCATCTAACAATGAAGTCATTAGCAGTCTTGCTCTCCAATACTTTGAGCTCTTAGAATGTTCATGTTGACAGCGATACAGTTGCTCAGATGACCTTCGTCCATTTCTTCATCTGGGTGGTTGCATGAATTGCATTTCGGTGAAGGCAGAACATTGATTTCGTGAAGGTGTTTTGCCAGGCAGTCGTGGCCCGTTGTCATCCTAAAATGTGCTACTTCTGTTTTTCTTGGTATGTTCTGTATAGCAGCATGTTTTATTAGGCATTCCCATTTTTTGTTTCTGGCCACTGTTTGAAGTCTATTGTCATTCATAATTTTGGATTTTAACTCTATGTGGTGTTTCACTGAGGAGTAAGGTGTTGGTTTAGATCTAGGCATTTGTTCAATACGAGATCCTTTTTTGGCGAGGAGATCGGCTGTTTCATTACCGGCAATCCCACAGTGGGAGGGTAGCCATTGGAGGACAATTTCTTTACCACAATTTTGCAGGTCAGTAATAATGTCATAGCATTCTTTACAGTCTAAACTTTTTGGCCAGTAAATTGCGTGCACAGCTGCTTTGGAGTTAGAGAGGAGCACTCATTTGGAAAACATGGCTTTTAGTATTAATAGGTTTTGGAGAGAGATTTTTATAGAATGCATTTCACCATCAAAATTTGTTGTTCCTCGTCCAGCATGGCAGTAAAACGAAAAAAAAGGGAGCATGTTCCTCCTGCTCCGGCACCGATTTCAGCATTTGTGAGTGTAGACGAATTGTAAAACATATAGACCTAGCTTAACAAGTATTGATAAAATACATCTAGATTACAAACTAACTACATCAATCAGGTTGAAATTGACAATATTTTTATCATAAGTGTCCACCGCTGTGGTCTCGAGGTAGCGTACTGACTTGTCACGCAGCGGGCTCGGGTTCAATCCCCGGTCGGGACAGGCTCCTGGTTGAGGTTTGTTTCGGGGTTTTTCCTCACCTGTAAGACAAATGTCAGGAAGCTTAAGGCACAACCGTCTCCATAAATCATCCGTCCATCATCATCATCCTTCATCGGTGTGGAAAGCAACGGGAAGCTACTACACCTATAATTCCCTAGTAAAGCTGCAAAGCATAGCATGAAAATGCTATGATTGCAGTGAAAGACCTGCCATCGGACAGAATTACTATGGATGGATTATCATAAGTAATGCCATGAGTGATTTCCAAGTGAGCAGCGAATTTATCTAGAGAATTTGGAACTCAATAGCAGCATTTGTTAGGACTATTTAACGAATAAAATTAAGCTGTTTACTCACAAATCATTATTTAAATATACATATTTTAAAATATTTATATATTTAATGTAAACAGCGATGTTTGAAAAAAAATGAGAAACGTTAGTTTCATTTGTTTATCACTGCAACCAGATCATATTTATTGCCAAATAGAATCGCAATATTGTAAGAATGCACCCTAGTGGAGATAAAATGAAACACATTATTATAGGTTATTAATTATTTTCTGATGTCCTAAGATGTAAATATGTCAATTATATTTTTCTGCAACGTTAATTCCTGGGAAATAATACGTTTAAGAAAATGCAATCAGTGGTTTATTTTTTTTATGGTATAATCAATTCTTACGAATATTTTTCTATTATATCTCGCAAGCAGAATCTGGTTACATCGTGCACTATATATACAATCTGAGAGCCACTTGTTGAAATGAAGGCGGTAAAATGAAAGTGATAATATCGAGGTAAAAAACGACTGTGATTGATAGTAAATCAAAATTTATTCAAATGTGATTGTTCATTGATGCCATTTGGGGCATGAGTTAAATAGCCGTGTTACAATATGTAATCCTAATATTAAAAGAAAAGTATACTTTATGTTTCTAGAACATTTAAAATTTAATATTTGAATACGTTTTGTAGTAGCTAGTACAAAAAAAAAATGTTAAAAATTATAGTAGCATTATTTTTAAACAGATTAACAAAGTTATATAATACAAAAGATTCGGCTTTGTATACCTTATTTAAAATTTGTAGTTGGTAAATATTCCAACTGGTCTAAAAAGTGTCAGAATTAAAAATGCTAGGCTTAAACCTATTGCAATTGCAGTTATATTATATGGATGCAAAACATGGACTCTTATTTTAAGGAAGGAGAAATAGTTGCATTATTTGAGAATAAAGTTCTTAGGAAAATATTTGAATCAAAGAGAGACGAACATACAGGTGAATGGAGAAGACTACATAACAATGAGCTACATGATATTTATGGCAAATACAATTAAGTATCGTAGACTTCGATGGGCAGGATATGCTGCACGAATAGGGAATGAAAGAAAACCTCGGAAACTTCTTGAAAAAAAGCCAGAGGGAAAGGGCACAGTGGTATGATCCGGGGCAAATGGATTCTCTCTTGGAACCCGGGCCCACAATTAGTTGACCGAAGATCTGTTTATCACCTGCTCGAGCGGGTCGCAGGACAGTTCATTTTGATATTGACTGTGTCAAGGAGAATAACATTAAGCATAATTTGAGAAGGTGAATTATACAGACAATGATTGGGAGACATTAGATCAGGATAGAGGTGTATGGAGAGCATAGCTTCGCACGTCTAGGAACCTTCGGATTCTATAGCACCGGAGAGTTTGTTTGTTAGTACCTTATTGGAATATAGGCCGCCTTTAAATGCAGACTGTGGAATTTCTGATTTACAATTTCATTACACATCAGAATTTCAATATTTACAACTTTTATATTCTGAACAGTCCACCGCTGTGGTCTCAAGGTAGCGTGCTGCCTTGTCACGCAGCGGGCCCGGGTTCGATTCCTGGTCGGGACAGGCTCCTGGGTGAGATTTTTCCGGGGTTTTTCCTCACCTGTAAGACAAATGTCAGGAAGTTTAGGGTCCAACGGTCCCCGAAAATCATTCGGCCATCATCAACATCCTTATCATTATCATCATCATCCTTTATCGGTGAGGAAAGCAACGGGAAGCTACCACACCTAGAATTCCCTAATAAAGCTGCAAAGCATAGAATGAAAATGCTATGATTTGCAGTGAAAGACCTGCCCTCGGGCAGAATTACTATGGATGGATATTCTGAATTTAAAGTATAATTTATTATTATCCTATTATTTACAGGATACTTTTCTGAGGTTTATGGACTAAAATCGCAATATATTTAATTCATACTTACATTAATATAAAACCTAAACTCGTGTCAGCTCGAAATTGTGGTTCAATCTTAGGCTTAGTAATAATAATAATTGAGGTCCAATGCTTCACTCAAAATCATAAAATATTTCAATTCTCAAGCATAAAGTTATTTTCCAGCGGTTTTTATTTAAAATATTCTAACAAAATTGTTCTTGAAAAATCGCCTAGATACATTTAAGTAATATGTGGATTTAGTATTTCATTTATCGAAGCTATTTAATAATGAGTTCATTAGCGTCGTAACTGAAAGCTGATCGTGAAAGTAGAGACAGATTTTAGTCAGCGATCTCTTATTTCAGATTGGAATTCTTTTACGTGTCAGAGAGTGTAACATGGTTTTACTTTATTGTTAAATGTTCTCTTTCTGAAACCAAAACTGCATGGGCCCTACTCTTATGTTACCTCAATCGAAATGCACTGAAACTATTAATAGGAATTTATGTGTAAAAATATACAGGCCTAACCCTATTCAATCAGGCTCAATTGCACTTCTACTAGCGCTTGATTTTTCAGTTATATTGTTGTAAACTATAGCTCTCCTTCTGTATTTACTAACATTATTTAATATTTTAAACTTTTTCAAACAATTTTTATAACATTATTTTTGAAGTATTTATTTAAATATGCAAATCACAATATTATGACACTGTTGTCCACCGCTGTGGTCTCGAGGTAGCGTGCTGCCTTGTCACGCAGCGGGCCCGGGTTCGATCCCCGGTCGGGGCAGTTTTTCTGGGTGAGGTTTTTATCGGGGTTTTTCCTCACCTGTAAGACAAATGTCAGGAAAACTTTAAGGCCGAAACGGTCCCCGAAATCATATGGCCATCATCATCATCCCTATCATTATCATCATCATCGTCATCCTTCACCGGTGTGGAAAGCAAGGGGAAGCTACCACACCTACCATTCCCTAGTAAAGCTGCAAACATAGCACGAAAATGCTATGATTGCAGTGAAGGACCTGCCTTCGGGCAGAATTACTATGGATGGATGACACTGTTAGACAAAATTGTGATGCTAACTGCTGTTTTCTCCACAGTGTATATTACTTAGTCTATGATTTTTCTATCGCTGTTTTGGGTTTTCGCTGGTTAGATCAGCGTTAGGGAGTGATAAGTAAGTGTACACCCATTTTTAATGAACGTTTGGTAATTTTAATATTATTAATATATTTGTTTAGTATAGAATTGGGGATTTATTGCAAATATTGATCATTTAAATTTCATAGCGACGGATAGTAATCGAGGATGACAATCGATATGTGGTTCGATTGTGCGTTATCGCTGGCTCTATAAACTCTGGCGCATGCGCACTGTTGTTCTATAGGACTTTGAAAATATTTCACGCTAGTTTAAGTGCAGTTTTTCCTTCAATTATATTCCTTTTACCGAATCAGAATTGTGTTCGGAGTTGTTTTCCTCCCTTTTCTTGTTCCAAATAATAGATATGAAGACTTGAAATAACGACTGTTATCTCTGCTGAAATAAGTTGGATAATTAAACAGGTTACAGTGAGAGTATAGGGGGGGCGCAGAGTAATGGGATTTGGTAACACGTTGATATGATAATTAGAATCTGAAAATACACGTTCACAAATATTAGAAAAATAAGGGATAATTATTAAATGCCTTTTCAATCGTAGACATAGCCTACAGTACTATAATAATGAAGTCTATACGCTTCCTGAAGTCCATACCAGACTGATGGCAAATCATCGGGCTAAAGTGATTGGATCATTTCATGGGAGATAAGGATTGAATGATGAGCCAGTACATACCGCCCAGTTTAGACTATGCAATATGCCACTGTACGTTTCTTTCCTTGCAATCAGAAAGTTTTTACCTTTATAACGATGAAAATCCCATATATTTACGTGGTTTGAATGAAAAAAAATATATATCGGCTATTTTATGAACCTAACCGTGAATCTTGAAACGGCAAGATAATAACTATATTGATAGTTATTGAATATTTATCGCATAAGATTTGTACTCGCGACATGGTTGCCAACATTTTCACTCACATTACTGCTATAGCCAATTACCAACTTGTTTATTCACGTTATGTTAGGTTAAATTAGAATAGATAGATTAGATCAGTTATGTACACGGTGATTTTAATTTTTATTAGTAGGCCTGTTTTTCATAAGTTGGCTCTTCAGTTGTACCAAAGATAATTTGCTGTATTTTAGGTATTATTATTTCAACTTCTCGCTCAGTTTTCAGGATTTTTGCTGAGGTAATCATTCACATATTGCTATGGTAATAATATAATTTTTGCTTTTTTTTTAATCGTACTTACTTATAATTTCTAAATTTGCTATCAAATTAATATAAAATATTTAACTATAGATATATTGAGCAGAAAACTAGCAATAAAGCGAGCGTTTACTATTGGCAGAGACACATTCATATGAAATGCTCAGTTCATGCCAATTCACTATAGATGCGTTCTGCAAGTCATTCAGTAAATAAATAATTTTATTTAGGTTCATGTATTGGATGAATTTTGTAAGTGCAAACTATGTCAGTCATTTATAATAATGATCGTATTCTATGTTAAACAAATATAAAACTTCATTATGTTTTTAAATGCATTTTGTATTAAAAATTGTTCATTTAAACATTAATTTGGAAATACAAACTAAAAATAAGGGACTGTTTTTATTGGTTTAATAAAATGTAAAAAGAAACTTCACAATAATATAGTAAAATAATATCGCGAAATTATTATATCTACAAAATCTTGTATTATAATTCCCGCCTTACTTTTGTTTTCATGTTCCAACTGAAGTGGCGTTAGTATCAGTTTATGCAAGATGGTGGTACGTAGCGTTTCGTTACTCGGAAGAACTCGATAAAATATTAATATAAGTAGTGGATGTTGTCAGTTTTAGTGTAGTATTATTATTTGTGTAATTATAATGAGTGTTTGTGGAGTGTCGGACAATTATATGTATTTTTAATAAATCTCAATACTCAGAGGGAACTGTCGCCAATTTTGATGCGACATAGTACCATATCAGTTGCTCTTCCAAGTAAGTCTTGTGGCTTACTTCCTTGTAGTTTTACCTAAGTTATAAATGAATCTATTTGAATGTAGCGCTTCAGAAGTTGAGTTAAACATGAAAATGGAATATATTTAACCTAAAATTAACTAGATTTAAACAGAGCTTGGCTCAACTACACTTCTACTAGCGCTTGATTTTTCAGTTATATTGTTGTAAACTTCTGTATTTACGAACATTATTTAATATTTTAAACTTTTTCAAACAATTTTTGTAACATTATTAAACAATTTTGAAGTATTTATTGAAATATACAGATAACAATATTATGACACTGTTAGACAATATTGTGATGCTAACTGCTATTCTCTCCGCTGTTTTGGGTTATCGCTGGTTGGATCAGCGTTAGGGAGTGATAAGTAAGTGTACACCCATTTTTAATAAACGTTTGGTAATTTTAATATCTTTAATGTATTTTTTAAATATATATATAAATATATATTTGTCATTTAAATTTTATAGTGACCGATAGAAATCGAGGATGATAATCGATATGTGGTTCGATTGTGGGTTATCGCTGGCTCTGTAAACTCTGGCGCATACACACTGTTGTTCTACAGGACTTTGAAAATATTTCACGCTAGTTCAAGTGCAGTTTTTCCCAGCGCTTTTACAGATTAGTATAATTTTCAACCTATGATACGCGTACTTCCTAAAGTCACGATAAAATAATTTAAGATTTTTTTAGGTTATGAAACTGCCAAAATTGTAAGATATGCATATTTTGGTAAATGTTTAGAACATCTGACTAAGCCGATAGCTAACAATTATATTCTGTTAATGCTTTTTTTTTCGCAATTTAAAAAAAATAACCGGAACTACAAGTAAAAGTAAAAAAAAAAGTCTTGGTATAACTTGATTAAAATGAATAAGTAACTACATATTTTAGCCTAGTCTGTATATGTAAAGTTTACATATTATGTAGGATTGATTCATTGAATTCGTTCATAGAATTAGGGGCTATGGTTAATCTGTTACTGGTAATCGTTCACGCAAGTGTTCCAATATTATTCTCGTTGTTCTGTTTTGTTTAAAAAATGCTTTAATACCTGAAGTTATATCCCCTCTGCGATCTTTAGGTATGCTTAGCCGTAATTTTATTCCTGCACTGAGACTTTCAGTAGACTTTTCAGTTAAACGAAACTTTTATGTAAACTTATTTCAGCTTAAATTATTATTTGAAAGAATCACATGATTACATTCTGAAACAAAAATAATTTTTAATCCCTAAATTGACAAGTATTCTATAGGATACATCGGTTTAATTTATTGGGTTTTATCAGCGAAATGTAGGCAACTGTATGCTAAAACGGAACACAGGTTGCCGACAGAAAGTAAACTATCTCAAAAGCTATCGATTAGATGATGTAGAATGTTTGTGATACCAAAACTTTTCTTTTATACAGTGACATCTAACGATAACTTGTTTTACTTCGTAGTAGGCCTACATACTTTTCTTCGTATCAGGCTATGTGCCAGACGTATCAGTGCGGTGTTTTATTTAAGATAGACAAGTTTAATATCATGTCTTTTTTTGACTCATACTTTTTTATTAATCTCAAATAACAAGTTTAAAAAAAATAATACAACGTTTTGATTATATAAAAAATGAATTGGCATATCTTTTCTGTACTATTCACTTTGTATTTTGGTATAATGCTTATATATATATATATATATATATATATATATATATAGTCTATAATCTATATCGTTTTTAGTTCATTTAAGTTTTCACATTGTGTATGATTTAATTTCCTTCCTAATTCCAGGTACTTTTGTCTTAACATTTCTCGAAAATTTTGTGGGTTGGGATTAGTTATTGTAAGTTGATAGCATAGAAATCCTATTGCCAGGGCCATCGCAAGGCTGTATCATCTGTAGCGGTCCCTATAGGTCTCGCGCAGAGCGTGTGAGGCAATGATCGGCAACATTATGGGTTGGCCACGCCGACATATTCATGTGGACACGGCCGGTATGGAACAAAGTAGTGACATTACGTCAACGTGTCGGCTGATCAACTGGCGAATAACATTACCGGTGCCGACTACCGATCCTTGTGAAGTGCGGTACTAAGCAAATCTATCTAAATCTAATCTCGTCCTCTCATTCCTTCCGCCACTCCCTGACACCAACCTCAAAATCTCGTAACACTGGAACCATCGCGCAACGCTGCGCTACATTCAGCTTCGAGTGTTTTCGTAAGATCGCTAGTCTGTATGATTTTGGTCCTCATCTAACAATCGTGGCAAAGGGACCTCTGTCGTATATAAAACGTTGGCACGCCTCGTCGTCCGTAGTTTGATGCTGGTTTTATGAACATCATCATCATATAAGGGGTGAGTTTTTCATGCTTTTATTGAGTTTCACTGAGCGTTAAGTATGTATGTAGATTTGTTTAAGCGACAAGTGTTTAATGTAGATTTGTTTTCTTTTTGGTACATTTTGTGACTGATTATAAAAGTATGCTTTAAACAATATTATTTTATTTTTTATTTGTTTGTTGTTTGCTGATGATGTTAAAGCGTGCAGAAATTCAATTAAAATATTTCATTGCCATTATTTTTTTCTGTTTGTCTTATAAAGGACGTGGTTATAGCAAGCCGTGAGAGACAGAGGACGAAAATTCGAAAGCGAGGCTGAAAAATCCCGCAAAAGAAAATTACGGGAAGAATTACAATAATCACGAAAAGGTATCCTAGAAAAAAAAAATTTGTGCAACCGTCCATCTCAATCATTTGACCAAACACGGAGGCTGATTCAATCAACGCAGAGAAGGGTGAGAAAGCATAGAGAAAGAAACTACAGAACGAGAAATTTTGAGAGAAGACGCCAATCAGTCTATTTCTTCTAACGATAAATCTGAAACAGTACTTGTTTTATCACCTGTAACTCCAAGATTCGATTCGAAAGAAAATTCACTATAGGCAGCTTCCTCAGTGTGACTGTTAGCCAGGTCAACGGAACGAACTGATGACATGAACGAAGCACGAATCAGCCAAGAAAAGAAACACTGGTGATATATTTCAACAAGAATAATTGCGGCGGTAAAATTTTTAGTACAAACGAATTCAGCGTTTCGATGTTCTTCGTCTACAATTTACCAAGCTGACAATGGAAATTTCCTGAAGCTGGTGGAAATGATCGCAATTTTCGATGCATCGATGAAGGAGCACATGCGACGTATTCGTGACAAGATGACTCATTGTCATTACCTTGGACCGCAAATCCAAAACGAAGTGATTGAAATGTGAATAATAAGTGAAGTAAGGCACTGAGAAAAATGCATTTGAAATAATGCTACAAAATAAAATATAGATATGCTTTCCTTTAGGTCTGTAGAAAATTTTTCTAAGTTCTATAGAATCGCAGTGCGCATGCGCTAGTGCTCCAATTATCCCAGGTAGATAAATGCAACCTCCAGCAGTTGGCGGTATATATATATATATATATATATATATATATATATATATATGAAATCAGTATGACCAACATTGACACAAAATTCCCAGAACTTGTCTAAAAATGTATAATTTATTTTACGTATCAAATCACTTTTAAAAAGCAAGGAACCTAAAAGCTAACCAAACCTAAATCAATTACTGTAACACAAATCAATTACTCTAACGTAGGTGAAATCCAGGGAACGTGGAATCACATTTAAAAAGCAAGTTCGGGTTGTTGATGGTGGCAACGCTGGAACAACATAGGAAGTGGAGGGAAAATAACAAAGAGAAGGAAGTAAGTAAGCAATGTAGCACGACCGTGTTTTGCGCAAATATATAAAATATGAAAAAAAAACTCGTTGCAACATTGGAAGATGTTTAAAATGTGTTAAAAAGTGTTGCAAAATGTTATGAAAGTGTTTAAGAGTGTTTAGTGCATCAGTGGAATAAGATATAAAATTGAAAAATTGTTCGGACCTGAAGGAAAGCACAGCCTAAAATATTATTAATATCATACAGGATGTCTGCGAATCAAACGCATCCGTTTCCGTGACGCTGGTCAACAAATTAAAAAAATCATATAGTTTTCCCTTGTTTTTTTACAGGTATGGCAATTAAGCGAAGGACTCTAGACGATGTTCGAGCTGCCAAATATGACGCCGTTATCCTAGATTGTATCCCGGTCATAAGTCAGCAAGAAAAAATGAGTTTGATTATCCACTACGTCAAAATGACGGATATTCCAACTCCGACCATTGTCGAAAAATTCATTCAGTTTTTAGTGGTGAGAGATACAACTGGAGGACTGACAAAAATTTTAAGAGATGTGTTGGAAGAAAACAACTTAAACATAATAGATTGTCATGGCCAAGGATATGATAACGGAAACAATATGAAAGGAAAGTTCAGAGGAGTACAGGCACGAGTTTGGTAAATCAGCAAGCGTAAAACGATTACGTCCTATGCTGCTTATAGCTTGAACTTGGTCCTTGGGGACTAGTCAAATATAATAAGGAGGTATTAACATTTTTGGAATAATACAGCGATGATACACTCTATTTTCGGCATCCACAGAGAGATGGAATATTCTCATTGAGAGCTGTTTTGGACTAACTCAAAAACACATCGATGCGAGTCTCGTATTGACAGCGCCAAAAAACCCGTCAGATACCAGGTGGGAAAAGTTTGTGGAGCCGAAAAAACAAATGATTCATCTGTCCGATCTGAAGCATTGTCATTAGAAATCATTGCCTCAGCTCCATCGAGCAGAATATATGCAGTTGGACGTTGTCTTACAAGAGATAAGTGGATTAAATTACTTCCTCAAAAACTACAGGGAGACAGGGTTCTCATCCGCTATGTCACCTGCTAAAGAATTATCGACGGATTTAGGATGGGACGCAAAATTTACAATTCGTCGCAAAAAAAAAAGAGTAAATGATTTTTCGACGAGACTGGAGACGATCCAGATGTTATCGCCGATGAGATAAATCAAAGAAGAAGAAATATTTAGGATCGAATACTTCTTGGATGTTGTCGATGAAGCTTTAAGCGGCATGATATCTAAGTTCACTAATTATTCAGAATACTTCGGATTTGTCTTTCACCCGTCCAAACTTCGTAACGTGCAAAATGAGCAAATTGAAATGGGTTGTCAAAAATTTGTGAGTTGTCTGCAAGACGGAGACTTACAGGATTTAGACATTTCTGGCCTCATCTCAGAAGTAAAATTCATGCGGTTTACGATTCCTCCCACAGTGAAGAGAGCGTTGGACGCACTGAAGTACTTTGGCCTACTCAAATAATCGTATCCCAATGTCACCTCAGCCTATCGCATTTTGCTGGCGATACCTGTCACCGTCGCGTCGCGTCAGGGGAAATAAGTTTCTCAGAACTAAAACTTATTAAGAACTATCTGAGATACACTAAAGTGTAGGAACGCCTTAACAGGCTAGCAATTCTCTCCATCGAAAGAAATGAAGCGCTTCAAGTGAAGAAAGATTATATGATTCGGGATTTTGTTTTGCGACAAGCGCACAAAATTGCGTTTTTATAAGCATCTCCAAAGATAATTTCATTGTTCCCGACTGTCCAATTTAATGTGCTGATGTTTTATAGAAACGTATCATTATATAGGATAATAAATAAAACAATTTTTAAACAAAATTATCACCCCCGTTGACAATAGTTCAATCTGAGGCCTCGCGCTTGGCTTTGCTACAGGCCTCGCATGCCTTAACGATGGCCCTGCCTATTGCTAATCCATGACTTGACAAATATTTTGTTTTCAGTTGGTTGATCTATTCCCAATAAAGTTTGGTGCAATTCATGTAGATGTGAGTTAGGCCATATTTAAAAAAAATATATCTTTGCTTCCTCCCACTCTAGTGTTGCTGCTCCACGTTGGTCAATCCGTGTTTCAGAGTATCAACATATCCGCATTTTTTGCATGCAAGGGAGTCAACCAGGTTATGGAGATTTTTCTTTCCTCCGTGGGTATAATTTTATTAATGTAACAGTATAATATGGATTTCTATTCTATAGCAATGTTAGCTTGATGTAAATTTTACCATATTTTTGCCCATCTATTATTTGGAAAACTGTTAACTATATTCGGAGTCTGGAGAGTGTTTTATATTAAATTATTGTATATATTTTTTGTTTCTATTTTATCACTTGTAGAGAATTCGAAATGATCAAAATCTGTTTCTTTTAGGTTTTTAGCATGGCGATGATTTAGTTTGTTTAGTTTTTAGTAGATTGCTTATTTTATATTATTTATTTTTTATTTGTTTTTCCCAAAAATCATTGTCCATCGGATCACTTTCCCCTTTTTTCGCTCTTATGATATTCCTTATTAGTAGGGCTTGAGATTTTTCCTTGACCGCTATCAATAGTAATCCACCTTTCTTATATGATAGGTATAGTTGTTCTTTCTTTAATTTATATAAATATCCTTTCCATATGTAATAACTAGCAGCTCGTTCCAGGGTGTTGGCATATTTTATTGGCAGAGGTAAATTTTGTGCCAAATACCGTAACATTCCATATTCTTGCCATTAAGTTCAGTTCTCTATGTATTTGTGTGAACATTCTAACTCTGTCACTGTTTATTCAATCATATCATTAAAGGAAACACATACTGTTAGTCCTAAATTTTTTTCTTTCTTAGTTATCGGTATGTTACAGCATATTTGTGTGTTGGGCCATTTCCCTAGGGGTAGCATGAAATATGTTTTAGGTTGGAATTTGCCACGGAGGCTTCGCAGTATAGTTGTTTTATCTTGGGTACTTTGCTGCAATCATTTGCATTTTGGAGCACATCGTCTGCATATACTCTGTAAATGAACAGTATCGTAAGTTGTGGTATCTTAATCATAGTATGGTGTAACATTCGTATTAGAGGCTTAATGCCAAGGCGAATACCAGCATCGATAGGGGACATCAGCATCGTGGGGACATTCTGTCGGACTGAAGATGTAATTACAATCCTTTTTTTGATGAAACCATCTTTTGAATTGAACTGTGTGAGCACTTGTAGATATTCATAATAGCTAGTTACTAATTTTTTCTGGCATTTGGATATGTTCCATTATTTTTTGTAGATATTGTTGATTGACATTATCTAAGGCTTTATTAAAATCTACTAATATTAATTCACCACTTTCCTTTTGATGTTCTTCATAATATAGAATTGTATGTCTTATGAATGTCAGGTTGTGTATATTATCGTTCTGTGAGGGATACTACATGTTTTACCAATTCCTAACACATTTTGAAAGGCAGGTTTCATTCTGTTGACTAATACTTTCATGAATAGTTTATAATCTGTGTTTAACAGTGTAATTAGTCGTAAGTCTGATTTATTATTTGGTTTATTGGTTTTGAGGATAAGTATTACTATTCCTTCGCCAAATCCATTTTCTAGAATATAATATTAAAGAGTTCCAATAGGTTTTTCTTCACCAGCATCCAATGAATCTTGAAGAATAGATATGTTAATCAATCAGGTCCAGGAGCTGTTTTTTTGTATTGTCTAATAACGTTTTTATTTCTTCTTCCGTTATTGAGCTTTGAAGTTCTTGTTATAGACTCAGATATCTTGTTATATAGGAAAACATGTATTTAGTTTTTTGTTTCTGAATGTGATGATGCCATGTATAGTGTCTTAAAATATGTTTCTACTTCTCTAATACACTCAGCGTTGGATGTAATGTTTTATCATCTGGTGTTTGGAGGTTAGAGATGTACTTTCTTCTTCCACTTCATTGTTCTTTTATCAGATGATAAAGAACACAACGTTCGTCTTCGCTGACTGTTGGCGTTCTTGCCCGTATCATTGTTCCATTCATTAGTTGATTGTGAATTATACATATTGTATCCTTTTTTATGTCTAATAATTTGTTACCAGTTGTTCTTTGTGCTTCGTTCAGTTCATTTAGTAACTTATAGTAGAAATGTAGTGTCGAGCGAACATCTTGTGCTCGAAGTATTCCTGCATATTTATAAACGGATTTAACACCGGGCTTTATGATGTTCATCCATTTTTTGCATGATATTATATTTTGAATTTTGTGCTCTATTGTTTTACGAAAGTCTCTGTGAACTGTTGTCGGTATTCTTATATTTGTAGTAGAGATTCGTTTAGTTTCCAGTAGTTTCTTCCATATCTAGGTAGTATTACACCATCGTGGTCAGAGAAGGGTGTCGGTAGAACTTTAATTCTGTATATCTCTTGGGAATGTGTTCGAGTTATATAAAAGCGATCTAGCCGGGAGGCTCCATGTTGTGTTTGGAATGTATATTGTACCATATTACCATACTTATGTTCCCAGGCACCTACTAGGTGCAATTCTTGTCTTAAATTTTCCAAAATTAGGGATTGATTATAATTTTCCGTCTGGTCTTTAACGCGTAATACACAATTCCAGTCCCCACCTAACAATAAGCGGTTGTATCTGTTACGGAGGAATTAAGGAAGTTCTTTACTTAGAAATTGTTCTATTTCTTGACGATGGTTTGTTCCAGAAGGGAGATAAATGTTTAAGATTCGCATATCGTTTATATCCATTGCTACGGAATATTATTTTACCACTGGAGAGTGTTTGAATGTTTGTTTACGTTAATTCCAACTCGATAAACAATTGCAGTTCCAAGATTTCGGTCACAAATGTTTACTTTGCATTCGTATTGTGGGTCTAGAAAAAATCTAGATTGGTGTTGTTTACCTCTTGGATAAGTAGTATATCAATATCAGTTTTCTTATACAAGTGTTAAGCCTTTGTTTATTTTTTCCTTGTAAGCCATTTATATTCAGTGTAGCATAATTGTGTAACATCATTATGTAATTACTATCAACTGGACAATAATACATGATCTGTGGCATAAATATGTTTTTTTCTCGTTATAATGCACTTGTTTGCGAGGGATAAATCTCCATGCCAGTCATTTTCTTCACTTGTATAATTTATATCTTCTTTTTGTTGTTTAAAATTAATATAAAAATTATGGAATATTCACCTGAAAGGTCCGTCTCCTCAACTTAATTAATCATTTAACTGTAGCGCTTTCGGGACTTGTCCTATCATCGGCAGGATTCAAAACTGGTGTTTCACTGAAGATCTGGTAGAGGGGATTGCATGTATTGGGTTCGTTTTCGTTTATCAGGCTGTCGTTGTTGTGAGCTGCTTTCATGATTTCCATCTCTTCGAGTACGTTTATCTTCGCTGGATTATTTTCTCTGTGCATTACTGTTAGGGTGTTTTGAATATTTAACATGCGATGTCCTTCATGGATAACGTGTTTTGCATAGCTTGATTTCCCTTCTGCGTGAATGAAGTCTCGAAAATGTTCTTTGAATCTGATGTTAAAACTCCTGTTTGTCCTTCCTATATAAAATTTGTTGTTGAAGGACAAACAGGAGTTTTAACATCAGATTCAAAGAACATTTTCGAGACTTCATTCACGCAGAAGGGAAATCAAGCTATGCAAAACACGTTATCCATGAAGGACATCGCATGTTAAATATTCAAAACACCCTAACAGTAATGCACAGAAAAAATAATCCAGCGAAGATAAACGTACTCGAAGAGATGGAAATCATGAAAGCAGCTCACAACAACGACAGCCTGATAAACGAAAACGAACCCAATACATGCAACCCCCTCTACCAGATCTTCAGTGAAACACCAGTTTTGAATCCTGCCGATGATGGGACAAGTCCCGAAAGCGCTATATTTAAATGATTAATTAAGTTGAGGAGACGGACCTTTCAGGCGAATATTCCATAATTTTATATTAATTTTGAATAATACCTCAACGGAACACATCATGAATCTTATAAAAGTTGATTTTTGTTGTTTTTTGGCATTTTGATTTTCTTTCTTGTTGTCTTTTGTTCGACCGCGTGTTGCATAAGGGTGAGTTCGTTGGTTACTTTTTGTCTTGTTATTGGGGTGTGTAATATATTTTTCTGGTGTAGCATTTGCTTGGCTTTGATCTTTTATCCATGGGTCTCGAACTGCTTCAGCATGTATTGTCGCTTTGAATTTTATGTACGAGGTTTATTCGAATCTTCTAACTGTGACGTACTTTTTGTGGTTGTTTGCATTAATTATGTTGAATACTCGACTGTATTTTTGTTACCTATGACAAAAGTAAGGTTAGAGTGATTATTTGTATTTCAACTAGTTTTTCTGTTTAATACTTGAATATTGGGACATTTCTTCTGTAGTTAGTAATGAGCTATGTATGTTGACTGCATCATGTGTTTCTAAATTGTATCCAATTTTATTCAGTGGTGCATGTGCATGTAGTCTACTTTGGATTTAGAAAATTTTCTGTGTCACGTAATGAAAACTTTATCCGTAAATTCGGAAAAAAAACTGTAGATTAACTTAACCAATGCGTTTTTCTAAGTTCTACAGAATAATTGTTCGCATGCACGTATGCTTATGGAACCACATATCTGTAAAATATTAATAATCATCTTCACAAATAATTTCCATACGTTTTATTAAAAATGGATGTACACTAACTTGCTCCAACATCTAACCAAATAAATTGCACATATATTAATTAATAAACTCTGATCTACTTTGATGTACACTAACTTGTCAAATTGGAACCTTACAAAATGAAATGGGCGAACATACATTTCTTAAAATATGTTCTGGAATGAACTGCGAATGCTGATCATATTGATTTCACATATATATCCTGCCACCTAGTTAAGTTACATTAAGCAATTGCACTTAATGCACATACTAAAGTTCTACACTATATTCTTGTAATTCTGTTGCCCTACGTACTTCTGCCTTTATTAACATTTTGTATTATTTTAAACTTTTTACGATACTTATAACATTTATACAATTAGGCCTATTAAATATTTATTTATGTACGCAATGATTTCTTCAAAGTTCTACAGAACCACAGTGTGCATGTGCGAAATGTGCAAATGTTTAATGTAATGTCCACAAGATATCTGTGAAAACAGTGTTACCAACATTCGCAATTAATTCCACATCATATTTCAAGAATTTATCTTCATTTTGTTAGGTTAGTATTAGAGTTAGTTGGTGTACATCAGAATAGTATACTTACCTACTTACTTACTCACTGGCACTATCGAACCCGTAGGTTCATGGCCGCGCGGACATAAGATCTCCATACATCCCTATCATGAGCTAATGCTTTCCAATCATTCCCTGTATAATCTACTTCCCTCAAATCATAGTTAATGTTATTCTCCCACCTCATTCTTGGTCTACCAACTGGGCGTTTTCCCTCTGGCTTTCCTACAAGAAGTTTCCATGCACGTCTTTCATTCCCCATACGTGCAACATGTCCTACCCATCGTAGTCTACGGGACTTAACTGTTCTTATTATATATGGCTTCCTATAAAGACCATGTAGTTCATTGCTATCTAGTCTTCTCCATTCACCTGTCTCTTCATCTCTCTTTGGTCCAAAAAATTTCCTAAGTACTTTATTCTCAAATACTACATCAGAATAGTATACACTTACTAAATAATATGCATATTATTTATTTTTATTAGGTTACCAAGTGAAAAGTTAGTTTACATCCATTTCTAATAATCATTTGGGAATTTATTGCAAAGGTTGGTCGTATCAATTTCACAGCTGTGTGGTGCATCTAGCGACAACTCTATAAACATACACACGTGTGCACAGCTTTCTTATGCACACTGTTATTCTGTACGTCAATTTATGGTGGAAATCAAACCAAAGTTTTTCTTAGATTATATTATGCTAAGCAAGTAAAGTAGCATTATTCACTATACACTTTATTTACTTACCTAGAATTTTGTACGCATCTTCAGCACTTCCCAAGCACTGCCATAAGATATTATACCCATAGGGTTTGATCCTGACAGCCTGATTTATTGTGTAAAAGGAATATTGAGTAATCAGTACACATTAAAATATTATAGGTTAAAGATAAATGTGAGGCATTGATTACAGTGTTTCTAAAGTACGGCATTCTAATTTAAACAT
Source organism: Diploptera punctata (assembly GCA_030220185.1). Classification (NCBI taxonomy): domain Eukaryota; kingdom Metazoa; phylum Arthropoda; class Insecta; order Blattodea; family Blaberidae; genus Diploptera; species Diploptera punctata. Next base: position 26,047 of record JASPKZ010004371.1, on the reverse strand, counting down.
AAGCATGAAAATGTCATGACGTAAACCAATGCCCTAAGACATAAAATTTTACATAATTAATGTATCACAGTTTCAAAACTTTTTTAAAAAGTAAACCATATAACCTATTTTAGAAAAAGAAACCATATATGCAATCATTGACTTACCTTCCTTCATGTATATTCTTCAGTTTCACTTTCTGCATCAAATTGTAGTAAATTACAATTTAGGAATTAACTTCGATGCAGTAAAAATATAACTTTATTCAATTTCAATTTTCTCTTCATCGTAAGAGAATTACGTTAATTAACTACATTAATTCAATCGTCCAATCAGAAAATTCAAATTAATTTTAATAATCCAATAAGAAAATTAGAGTTCAAGCATAGAGGAAGTAAACTCTCTATGGCTTAGAGTTGACTACAGTGCCATCTGAAGATGACCGGGGTACTAGCGGCCAAAAAATGATGTAACATCTCCCTATAAAGTTTCATTAGGCTGATCGGGAAGAGTAGATTCCCTGACAATGCCGGGTAAACAGTACGGGGTATCTAAAACTATCTATCTATCTTCGGGTTTTTTTACAGCTGCTGCCGTCTTCCCGTGCCAAACCTTCAAAGCCTACGATCTTGGGCATCTTCAATGCTTAGCCCTCTTGCTTGCATTACTGTCTTCATGTTTTCCTTCCATGTTAACCCATTCGCTTCAGGTTTAAATTCCCAATATATTTCTCCACAAACCGGATTCAAGTTACCGTAAATTATATTGTCTATTTTCAGAAATTCAAAACAAACAAAATATAACGGTACTTGAGATCACAATAAGAGTGAAGGCCAAAACACGTTCCTCTGCTATTCATAAATCTTAAAAAAATGATTAATCTGCCTAGGGATGTACAAAGTATTGCAAAACATATAACAGCAGAGTTAAGCGAATGTACCTCGTCTTCTGAGTTGAATACCATTTAACTGCTGGCGAGTCCAACTCGTCTTTTGAGGCGAATGGGTTAACTTCGGTCTCCCTCTCTTCCTCCTTCTGGTCGGATGCCATTGATATAGTTGCTTTGGCCATCGCTCATCTTCCATTCTTAAAACATGTCCTAGCCACTTTAATTCCTTCTTCTCAATTCTTTCAATTATGTTTTCTTCTGCTTCCATTATATTTATAATTTCTTTATTTGTGACATGTTCTAATTTTGACTTTCTGGCACTTCTGCGTAAATAATCCATTTCTAGAGCTATTAGTCTATTCTTGTAGTACTTATTCATTGTCCACACCTCACTTCCATACATTGCAACAGATTCCACCAATGTTTTACGAATATATTTTTTTTGTGTTTCCAAATATGTTTATCCCACCATATGGAATTTAACGATGATATTATTTTGCTACTCAATTCAATTCTATGTTTTATATTCTCTTTGCCTATACCTTCAATGTTATCCATAATTATTCCCAAATATTTAGTTTGTTTCACTTGCTTTATTTGGATTCCTTCCTCCAATATTAAATTTTTTCTACCATTGCTATTTATTGCCAGATATTCTGTTTTTTTGTAAATTTACTGTAAGACCCCATGATTCGTATGTGTTTTTTTCAATCTTTTTATCATGAATTCCATATCAAATTTATATCGTAATTATCTAAAAATAATTACGATATACATTTTTCCCCTAACTTATTTAACTAAACATAAAATACATTAATTTTCGTATTTTAGCTCATTTATGTCAAGAAGATCGGGGATAAGTAGATTCCCGGGCAACGCCGAGTAATCAGCAGGGAGTATCTAAGAAAATATAAATTTATAAATATTTTTTCTTCTACTTATTCAACTAAACATAAAATCACATTAATTTTCATTTATTTAGGCGTAGCAGTGCACGCCGGGTATTAGCTAGTTATACAATAAAATAAAAATACAATTAAAATTAAACTAATGGAATAACAACCTGAATCTCCTATACATAAAAAGAAAAGAAAAATATACACATTGAAATGCATCTGTCTTGACTGAGATTGGAATTGTATTTAATGTGCACCGAAGAATATACAGTACATGCATGATCCAATTTAAGTTAAAATATTTATAATGATCCGTAGATAAATTTCCTTGGGCAAAAATTAAAAATATAATGGCAGATATAGCGAGTACAGTATTTTGTCTCGCAAATTGCAGACAGTGTAACCCCCAGAGGCCGGAGAGCCAGAGAATTAGGATATACACTGGCTTCACGTTTAACAAACAATTTGGAATATAATTTCTGGGGTTTACTACATCCCATTTGATTGGAATCTGGTGAATGAAGTGCCGAGTCTGGGGCCCGCCTCTTTGTTTGTTTTATCCAGACATCTAGCTCCGTGCAACACCGCTACATCTTCTTCCATTTTATTTAACGATGTGCAGAAGCGCTCAATTCTGAGGCATGACGTGAAATAATAATAATAATAATAATAATAATAATAATAATAATAATAATAATAGTAATCAGCCTCTTCTTCTTCACTTCAGGAGCTAGGCAAATTGCCTGTTCCGCCTCACAGTTGTTCTGTCCATCTTTTCACTGGCCCTCCTACATTCCTTGAACCTCTTGGCTTGTAGTTAAATGCTGCTTTTGGTAATCTTGTTATATTCATTCTTTCCTTCATGTCTAAAATTGTAAACAATTAATCTCTATATTTTTTGATTTTATCATTCAATGATAAATATTTAACTCTGTTCTTATATGTTCATTCTTTATGCGATCCAATTTTGTGCAGCCTTTTGTTCTACTAAGGAAGTTCATTTCTACGCTTTGAAATTTTTTCGTCCTTACCCAAGTTTCACTCCCATAAAGTAATGTACGAACTGTCAATGAATAATAGTAATAATAATAATAATAATAATAATAATAATAATAATAATAATAATAATAATAATAATAATAATCTTTAAAAATGTCCAGTAGAAGATTTGATTCATAATGTGAACATATTTCGAGAAAACAATTTAAAAACTATATTTTAACTTAAGCAATAGACCTATGTAATCAATAGAATCAGGCCTAATTTTGCGGTAATTCCTTATATATTTTTTTGTAAGTCCATGTTTTCCCTTAACATAGATTTAGGCGCTCTCCCCTACAGGGAAGAATTTGAACCATACTAATTTAGTTACACTTGTTTTCGTATAGATGTCATTTGAGTGGTCTTTGGTCAGCGTTCCGCCTTATACTGACATCTAAGAAACCAAGGTAGTATTAGGACGGGAAAATTCGGTAAATTTTGCTTAGAGGTCTTTTCATTCAGGCTTAAGGATCTTTTACGAGCCTGAAAATCTTCAGACTCGGAACCCACGGCTTAAAGTCCCTCCCGGAGGACTTGCTCCTTTGGATTTTTCCATCCTAAAAAATCCATCGGCCCCGACCGGATTTAAACCCGCGACCCTCGGGACCAAAAATAATACAATTCACCTTAGTAGTAATTCCGCAAAAAGAGCCAGCAATTATTCTAGCATGCAAAGCTGTCAAATAAAAACAATAGGTACCAGTAAAAGTGATAAAATAAGAAAAGATTGGGATCAATTTTGGTTTGTGTCTTATCTTTTTTATCACATTTACTGGTATATGTGATTTTAACTGGACATATTAGCATCCCAGCTTGTTTGCTGGCTTTTAGCTGAGGTAAATTCTTTTAATACTATACATATTAAATAATATAGATGATTCCAGTTCCTCTTAAATATCTAACACTGGCATAAAATAGCTTAAAACATAGATCAAGCTGTTGATATTGGTTAGGATATTTGAGATAAAATTACATTTAGTTTATCGTATAAAATATCCTCAAGGAAAAAATATAATTTAGATTTATTTTATTTATTTAGCCTGGTGGAGTTAAGGCCATGTGGCCTTCTCTTCCACTCACCAGGGCAAACATATATTACATCAGACTATAAAAATCACAATGAACTCTAATATTAAATACTAAATAAAAATTTGATCAAAAAGATAATATCTATTATATTACGATCTATAATGCAACTAGTTAATGTTAGTTAAAATTAAGACTAAAACTAATAATAAAATGTATACAATCAAGACATATTAAATTGTCCGTGTCTAATGTATATAAAAAACAAAGAAAAATAATGAGATATAGAAAACTAATTCTACGTTTGTACAATATTTAAAACAAAACAAAAGAAAATATTTGTTAATCTTAATATTATTTTCATAGATAATTAAATTTATGAATTGTTAAAAGAATATTATCAGTGAGGTGAATAAGTTAGTTTGTTATTAAATAATTCTTTAATTTGTTTTTGAAGGATGTTATAGTTTGACAGTCTCTGACATAGGGCGGAAGGGAATTCCATGTTTTGGTAAGTGAGACCGTAAAAGATAATGAATAATATACAGTGTGATGAGGAGGGATATAAAGGACAATGTGCTGATGGGATCGAGTGTCAAGATTATGTGTGTCGGATAGTCTGATGAAGCGGCGTGATAAATAATTAGGCGATGATGTGTGAAGGATTTTATAGAGAAGGGATAAGGAATGGACAGTTCTACGATCTCTTAGACGAAGCCACGATAATTGTTCCAGGGACGGTGTAACATGGTCAAATTTGCGAATACCACAAATAAAACGTGCGCAAGAATTATGAACACGTTGAAGTCTTTGAGTGTAAATAATATTTAAGTCTGTAAAAAGAGTGTCACAGTAATCAAAATGGGGCATTGCAAGTGTCTCTACTAACATTTTCCTTAGAGTCTATAGACACATTCACAACAAGAAAATAATTCCTGTAAACACGTATTCTGAAATTAATATTTTCGGAACCCGTTGGGTATCAGTATTCACAAAGTTAGGCAAAGAAGTGGGGGCACGCCGTAGCGTAGTGGTTAAGGCACTGAGCTACAAGCCGGAGGGTCGAGGGTTCAAGTCCCGTTGGGGTCAGGATTTTTAAACTGACCCAAACCCTCTGGCGGCACTATGGCCCTGGGGTCGACTCAGCCTCTAACGGAAATGAGTACCAGACGCTTGTTCTGGGGTAAAGGCGGCAGTCACGCAGGGCTGACAACCCGGCTGACATCAAGTGCCGATTGTCTAGAAAATGTGGGAGCCTTAATCTCCTACTACCCCAAGGGCCTCCTGAGGCCTGTTGTGGGATCACTTTACTTTAGGGGGGCACGCCGTAGCGTAGTGGTTAAGGCACTGCGCTACAAGCCGGAAGGTCGAGGGTTCGAGTCCCGGTGGGGTCAGGATTTTTAAACTGACCCAAACCTTCTGGCGGCACTATGGCCCTGGGGGTCGACTCAGCCTCTAACGGAAATGAGTACCAGACGCTTGTTCTGGGGTAAAGGCGGCCGTCACGCAGGGCTGACAACCCGGCTGACATCAAGTGCCGATTGTCTAGAAAAAGTGGGAGCCTTAACCTCCTACTACCCCAAGGGCCCTGAGGCCTGTTGTGGGATCACTTACTGTAGGGGGCACGCCGTAGCGTAGTGGTTAAGGTACTGAGCTAACAAGCCGAAGGGTCGAGGGTTCAAGTCCCGTTGGGGTCAGGATTTTTAAACTGACCCAAACCCTCTGGCGGCACTATGACCCTGGGGTCGACTCAGCCTCTAACGGAAATGAGTACCAGACGCTTGTTCTGGGGTAAAGGCGGCCGTCACGCAGGGCTGACAACCCGGCTGACATCAAGTGCCGATTGTCTAGAAAAAGTGGGAGCCTTAACCTCCTACTACCCCAAGGGCCTCCTGAGGCCTGTTGTGGGATCACTTTACTTTAGGGGGCACGCCGTAGCGTAGTGGTTAAGGCACTGCGCTACAAGCCGGAAGGTCGAGGGTTCGAGTCCCGGTGGGGTCAGGATTTTTAAACTGACCCAAACCTTCTGGCGGCACTATGGCCCTGGGGTCGACTCAGCCTCTAACGGAAATGAGTACCAGACGCTTGTTCTGGGGTAAAGGCGGCCGTCACGCAGGGCTGACAACCCGGCTGACATCAAGTGCCGATTGTCTAGAAAAAGTGGGAGCCTTAACCTCCTACTACCCCAAGGGCCTCCTGAGGCCTGTAGTGGGAATACTTTACTAGGCAAAGAAGTTGGCCAAATAATTTATCGAGATTCGTTCTTCGCATAACATAATTCCCTTGTTTCCCCTAAATTCACAAATTTACTTCAAAATTAGTTCTTATTAAATTATGCACCATGAATTGCCAGTTTAGTCCACCGCTGTGGTTTCGAGATAGCATGGTGCCTTGTCACGCATATGATCCCCGGTTGCAACAAGTTTCCTGGGTGATGCTTTATTTTTCCATGTTTTTCCTCGCCTGTAAGACAAATGTCAGCAAACTTTAAGGCCGAAACGGTCCCTGTACATCATCTGGCCATCATTATTATCATTAACATATTCATAAAGTTTAGGATTAAGACCTGTTCTGGTGGATCATTTCCATTATCATCACTTACCATATATCATCGAGGGTAGCGTAACTCCGGTTTCCAGGCGCCCCAACTTAGAAGTGAGTTACAATAACGCAATGCCAGGTGAGAATACCAGACTGTCGAAAAATGACAATGTGGTGGCATTGAGTAAAAAAAATGCCAATTTCTGGGTGTGCCGCACGCTCTATAGTCAACTGTTTGTCATTTGCGCAGCACCATCTTTCGGTGTCTAATCTTCAATGTAAAATGCCTAATGTAACCTTACATTCGTTATGTCTTTTGTTAAGTAATCATTGACTTCACGGTCTGTTTTCTGACATCCGTTCTCTCATATGCATACACCAGAGTCTTTATATATTACAACATTGCAAATATTTAGAAATCAGAAGAACGAGGATAAATAGACTGGTGTCACGGACTATTCAACGTATCTCAGACGACGATATTAGGTTTTAGAATCCAAGTTTATAGTTCTCCTTTGTGAAGCAAATTTATCTTCTCTTTTCTTCTTCTTCTTCTTCTTCGGCTTTCCCGCACTTATAGGTTTGCCGTCTTCAGTTTCCATTTATCTCTATCATTCCAATCTCCCTCTTCCAAATTCCTATCATCCATTATAGTTCTGACGTAGGTTTTCCATTTCCATCTTGGACTGCCACGTTTATTTCTTCCAGGGGGTGACCACTGGTATATATATTTTGGCCATCTTTCATTTTCCATTATTTGTACATAGCCATACCATTTAAGCGTTGATTTTCAATCCTCTTAACAACAGATGTGGTGATATTCATTTCTCTCCAAACGAATTCAATCTTCTCTTTTAATAATGATATTTTTTTATATTCTGTATTATTTAAAGTATAAAAATAGATACCAGAGATCTCAGTCTTCCTCAACTTTGGATGTAAGATGTGGAGTACTTTCGGAGCCTATGCTCCATCATCAGCTTGTATATTCCAATTTAAAAGCTAATGATGGAGCATAGGCTCCGAAAGTACTCTACATCTTGCATCCAAAGTTGAGGAAGACTGAGCTCTCAGGTATCTATTTTTATATTTTACAAGTGACCTCAACGGTGTTTGGTCATCAATTTTAAAAGTATTGTGTATTCATCATAACATATCTCCATTTAGATATCAGAAAACAGAGTGTACAGGATTATAAAATTAAGGTTTTTATAAAAAAACCTTTAAATATTTTATAATAGTCCCTTATTAGAGCCGAGTGGTATAAACATTATCCTTAGCGCAGAGCTACGGGAAATATGCTTATTCGAATTCCCATGGGGAAGTACTTTTATCATGGAATTTCACAAGTATCACCAGTATAGGGCCGGCGCTGCGCTGCGCCCACCAGAATAGTGAGGAAATCATCTAAACCCATCGCTCCGTGCAGGAGTATGATACAGACATAATTATATAAAAATATTCACAAATTAATTGCGCTATATGATCATTTTTATTCAATGCCACCACATTGTCATTTAGACATTCTGGTATTCTCTCTTGGCATGGCGTTGTTCTGAGGTTGGTGCGCCTCAAATGCGGAGTTACGCTGCCCCGATGATATATGGTAGGTGATGATGTTAATAGTGCGCCAGGAGAAGCCTTAATCTTAAACTTAATGAATATGTTAATGATGATAATGATGGGCAGGTGATGTTCGGGGACCGTTTGGGCCTTAAAGTTTTGACATTTGTATTACGGGTGAAGATAAACCCCGAAAAAACCATCACTCAGGAAACTGTCCCGACCGGGGATCGAATCTGGCCCGCTGCGCGACAAGGTAGCACGTCACCTCGAGACCACAGCCACAATACAGTGTTTCTCCCTTCAACCCAAAGTGATTTGTCGCCAGAGGTTCCTGTCTAAAGCATCTCCTTCCCTCAAATCTCTAGCTTCCATACTTCTCTTCACTCCATCCATCCATTGTTCTCTAGGCCTGACTCTTCCACTTCTTCCATTAGCTTTCCAATTAAGGATCTTCTTTGGCATTCTTTCTTCTTCCATTTTTATGAGGTGTCCATATCATTTCAAACGATTTTCTTCTATTTTTACAAATTTTTTTCAACTTGCATAATTTCCCTTATTGTGCTGTTTCTGATCATTTAATTTTATTATAGTTATATAAAGGCTTGGACAATTTGTAATTTTTGTGCTCCACGAAACCATTTCTAATGTCCCGAATCAAAGAATCTGATATAAGAACGCTGAATTGCTATTTACGTCAATTATGCACTCACGTGTTGTGGTCATCTGACTGGATGCTACATCATATCTTATCTGCAGTACTCCGGTCACATTCAACTTGCCAGCTTAAATGATGAAATGTAATGAATGACGATAATCATGTATTCTTGCAAGACTTGTTTATTAGGCTAACAACTCTACAATGAAATCATATTAAAGTTGAATAAAAGTTAACACATGTTGTCGTTCACAGACCTCTAAAATATAGGGGTTTCATCTCCTCCCTCGACTGAACCCTGAGTTGGACACGAGTTGAGGATATTATTTGATTATAAAAGTTACAGAGAACTCATGGCTTGTGAATGTGACCAAGCGAGTCTCAGAGGCCTCTGTTTTCAGGCTTGAGTTTATTATCTACTGTATGTCACGGGAGCCACCTTCCGAAGGTAACATAATCAGAATTACAGTATTAGAAATAACCCTTAACATCCGGGATATTTTCTTAATATTTTGTCGATATTCATATAATTAAAAAAAAAAATCGGACACATAGGAACTGGTTCTTAGGGATTCTCTCAGCAAGTCTGCCCGATTTTGCTGGTTTATTGAATATTTATTTATTTTTGCCAATTAAATCGTATAGGCTATATACAAACATACGTTGCGAGAAAACAAACATGGCGGCCGTTAGGGTGACTTTTACATTTTGGCTTTCAGGTAAACCCCCACTCCTAATAATCGGATTTCACTGATTGTTAAATATTACTTTTATTGTTTTATCTGAATGGCATATACTGACTTTCGTTACATTAAATGGAAAATTGTGGCCGCTAGAGCGATTTTTAAATGTTTAACTTATAATTCCCCACTCCTAATGCCCCGATTTTGCTAGTTAACGAACTCTTCATATCCTTAAATTATTGCTATATATTGGGTTTTGGTTCCGAAAAAATGCTGCCACTAGAGCATTAACACACACACACGATAATGTTGGTGGGCAATCATATTATCTCCCTGAAGAAGTGATTTCCAAATTATCTAGAGAATTTGGAAATCAAGAGTGGCATTTGTTAGGACTATTTAACGAATAAAATTAAGCTGTTTACTCACAAATCATTGTTTAACTATAGTTATTTTAAAATATTTATATATTTAATGTAAACAGCGATGTTTGAAAACAAATCATAAATGTGAGGTTATGTCCATTCACTGCTGCTTGATCATATTATTTATTGCCAAATAAGATCGCAATATTATAAGAGTGCACCCAAGTGGAGAAATAATGAAACACATCAAACTGTATATCATAATCAACATTACGGATTATTCATTTATTTTTTTAGTAAACAACTCAGTAAAATCAAGGAATTTTTTCATTATTTGCTATATTCAATGTATTTGTTAGAGAAAAATAATGCTTTGACCTGTTCAGAACATTAGAAAGGAGGAGTTTTCTTTATCACAAAAGCAGGAGCTAATAAAGAGAAATCGATGAAGAGCGAGGTGAAACACGACTGTCATTGGTCGTAAAACAACATTCATTGAAACGTGAATGGTAATTGACTAGCATTTGTGGCATGAGTTAAATTGTCATAAGTAATGCCACGAGTGATTTCCAAATTATCGATAAATTCACGACTCACGAAGTGCGGAGTGAATTTATCAAGAGAATTTGGAAATCAAGAGTGGCATTTGTTAGGACTATTTAACGAATAAAATTAAGCTGTTTACTTACAAACCATTATTTAAATATAGTTATTTTAAAATATTTATATATTTAATGTAAACGGCGATGTTTGAAAACAAATGAGAAACGATTGGTATGCTTCATCTGCTTCTTTTGTTTATCACTGCAACCAGATCATACTATTTATTGCCAAAGGAACGCAATATTGTAAGAATGCTCTCTAGTGGAGAAAAAATGAAACACATCAAACTGTATATTAATTCATTTCTGATGTCGTATGATGTAAATATGTCAATTATATTTTTCTGGATTATTACCTGGGAAAAAATACATTTAAGAAAGTGCAAACAGTGGTTTCTTTTTTTGGTGGTATAACAAATTGCTACAAATGTTGACATGTATGCACTATATATACAATCTGGTAGCCGTATTTCTTATAGGCTCAGTCACTGCAAAATAACGGTCAGACCTGTTCAGAATATTAAAAAGGAGGAGCTTTGTTTAATATGGTAATTATAACACCGATAAATATTTCGTGAAACACGACTCTGATTGGTTGTAAAACAGAAATCATTGAAACGTGATTGGTCATTGACTCCCATTTGGGGCATGAGTTAAATAGTCCTAGAAATGTTTTTAATCTCTGCGAAGTTATCTCAGTGACAGGAGTGATTCTTTGTGTACGAACAACATGGTGGTATAGAGAAAAATAAGTAAAGAGTGTGCACAAGCCTCACGCTGTCAGCCAGGCCTCTGAATCTACAGCCTGAAATATGCAAGTAATAGGAAATTCATTGCTTTTGCGGAAGATTTATTGGTGCTTACGAAGGGAAAAAACTTCGTTTGAAATTGAGAACCATGCTAATTTGGAAATACTAAAGATAGCAAAGTGGACTAAGAAAAATGAAACATCTTTCAACGACCAGAAATCCAAACTAATGGTCGTAATATGGAGAAAAATGCAGAATAAAACGAGATGTCAAATAGGCCTAATATATCTCAATATAAAGAAACTGAAGGAATAAAACACTATCAAATACTTAGGGATTTTCTTGGACTATTTAACTCATGCCCCAAATGGGAGTCAATGACCAATCACATTTCAATGATTTTCGGTTTACAACCAATCACAGTCGTGTTTCGCCTAGAATTTACCAACTAAAGTTTGTCATAATAAAGAAAGCACCTCCTTTTTAACATTCTGAATATGTCATAGCATTATTTTGCAGTGACCGACTCCCTAAGAGATACGGCTACCAAATTGTATATATAGTGCATGAATGTCAACACATATCGCATGCAGGAGATAATATAAAACATTTGTAGCAATTGATTATACCACCAAAAAAAGAAACCACTGTTTGCACTTTCTTAAAAGTATTTTTTCCCAGGTAATAATCCAGAAAAATATAATTGCCATATTTACATCATACGACATCAGAAATGAACTACTATATACAGTTCGAGTGATGTGTTTATTTTTTTTCACCCAATAGCGTACATTCTCACAGTATTGCGTTCGTGGGCGATAAAATAATATGATCTGGTTGCAGTGAGAACAAAAGAAGCAAACGAAGCGTACCAATCGTTACACACTTGTTTTCAAACATCGCCGTTTACATTAAATATATACATATTTTAAAATAACTATAGTTAAATAATGATTTGTGAGTAAACAGCTTAATTTTATTCGTTAAATAGTCTTAACAAATGCCACTCTTGATTTCCAAATTCTCTAGATAAATTCACTCCTCACTTCGTGAGTCGTAAATTTATCGATAATTTAGAAATCACTCGTGGCATTACTTATGATGATATGTTTAGATTTAATAAACAAATGGAGAACATAACGGCAATACGTATTCATCATCGTCATCATCACTCCAGGGATCAGGCAATTGCCCGTTCCGACTTCATAATGCATCAGCCCAACGTATTCTAGGTCTTCCAACATCACGTCTTCCTCTTGCTTGATAATTTCTTGCTAACAATGCATATCTCTCCTTACTCATTCCATCCATATGAGAAATCCATTTCTGTCTGTAATTCGTGACCTTATCCAATAAAGGCTGTACGTGACCTTATCCAATAAAGGCCAAAACGTATTAAAATGTTAAATGTCCTGGTCGAAATCGGCTAAAATTAATTAGGGAATAACAACTTACGGAGCGTTAAACCCTGATAAGTTCTATTTAAATTGGGAGCCATTCATATGAAGTTGTCTTCAAAGTCTTATGAATTAATATTTGCTAGTCTTTGGACTCGTCCTAACTTTGAAGCATTTTTTCCCGGTTTTTCCAGACGCTGGAACCATATATAATAAGACAGGTACTATCGCTCCATTGTTTATTCTATCCAGACGCTGGAACCATATATAATAAGACAGGTACTATCGCTCCATTGTTTATTCTATCCAGACGCTGGAACCACATATAATAAGACAAGTACTATCGCTCCATTGTTTATTCTATCCAGACGCTGGAACCATATATAATAAGACAGGTACTATCGCTCCATTGTTTATTCTATCCAGACGCTGGAACCACATATAATAAGACAGGTACTATCGCTCCATTTTTTATTCTATCCAGACGCTGGAACCACATATAATAAGACAGGTACTATCGCTCCATTGTTTATTCTATCCAGACGCTGGAACCACATATAATAAGACAGGTACTATCGCTCCATTGTTTATTCTATCCAGACGCTGGAACCATATAAATAAGACAGGTACTATCGCTCCATTGTTTTTATTCTATCCAGACGCTGGAACCATATATAATAAGACAGGTACTATCGCTCCATTGTTTATTCTATCCAGACGCTGGAACCACATATAATAAGACAGGTACTATCGCTCCATTGTTTATTCTATCCAGACGCTGGAACCATATATAATAAGACAGGTACTATCGCTCCATTGTTTATTCTATCCAGACGCTGGAACCATATATAATAAGACAGGTACTATCGCTCCATTGTTTATTCTATCCAGACGCTGGAACCACATATAATCAGACAGATACTATCGCTCCATTGTTTATTCTATCCAGACGCTGGAACCACATATAATAAGACAGGTACTATCGCTCCATTGTTTATTCTATCCAGACGCTGGAACCATATACAGGGTGGACCGCTCGAATGGACCTAATTTCAATTGCTTGTTACTGGCAAACGGTTGAAGATAGAAACTTAAAACAACGTTCATATTACAGAAAAACTCACCAAGTTTTGATATCCAGATCACCACATCTCTATATGAGCCCCAGCAGTCACTGTGACGATATCAAAGCGATGAACAATTTCTTGCCAAGTACGTTGGAGTATGTCTTCTGGAATGTTCTCAATAGCCTCTATGATGCGCTCACGAAGATCAGGAAGGTCTTTGACTGGGGTGGTGTAAACTTTATCTTTGACATAGCCCCAGAGAAAGAAATCCAGTGGTGTTAAATCGGGAGATCTCGGGGGCCACGCGATTGGTCCTCCCCTACCAATCCAACGGCCAGGGAAAAATGTTGTCCAAAGTCGTACGAACTTCATTGGACCAGTGGGGGAGGAGCACCATCTTGCTGGAAAACGATGTTAGGCTGCAGTTGTTCAATTTGTGGAAAGAAGAACTGCTCCAGCATGTCAAGATATGTGGTACCACGAACAGTTTTTCTCGGCGAAGAAAAAACGGTCCAATGGACCTTATTATGTGACAAACTGCACCAAACATTCATCTTCGGACTATCACGAACATGCTCTTGAATAGCGTGAGGATTCTCCGATCCCCAGATTCCGCACATTATGCCGGTTTTACCTTGCCTGACAAATGGAAAGTGGCTTCGTCCGAGAAGAAAATCTTGGTCATGAAGTCAGGATCAGCGCCGAGACGGTCCAGCATCGTATTGGCGAATTCCACTCGTTTCGGCATGTCATTCGGCTCCAGACGTTGCACTAACTGCACTTTATATGCGTGCAGTTTGAGGCGTTTTGTGGACAATCCGTTGTAATGTCGATTTTGGTATTTGAAGTTCCCGCGAAGCTCTTCTTAATGACTTCCGGGGGCTTCGCTCAAATGCGGCTTGAACATTTGCTACCATTTCATCGGATGCTCTGCGACCACCACCATGCTTCTTCAACACAGATCCTGTAGCTAATAATGTATCACGCCACTTCTTTATGCTTCTAGCAGTTGGAGCATCACGGTTTAAACACACGCCGGAACTCCCTTTGAACTCTAATGATTGATTTAAAAACTCCGCATACCACCAAAACAGCTTCGCGCTTTCATCTGCGGAGTCGCCATTTTCACAAACAATTAAATCTAAGAACGAGAAACGTATCTTTGTGCCATCTACCGACAGGATTCGAAACTTGGTGAGTTTTTCTGTACTATGAACGTTGTTTTAAGTTTCTATCTTCAACCGTTTGCCAGTAACAAGCAATTGAAATTAGGTCCATTCGAGCGGTCCACCCTGTATAATAAGACAGGTACTATCGCTCCATTGTTTATTCTATCCAGACGCTGGAACCATATATAATAAGACAGCTACTATCGCTCCATTGTTTATTCTATCCAGACGCTGGAACCACATATAATAAGACAGCTACTATCGCTCCATTGTTTATTCTATCCAGACGCTGGAACCATATATAATAAGACAGGTATTATCGCTCCATTGTTTATTCTATCCAGACGCTGGAACCATATATAATAAGACAGGTACTATCGCTCCATTGTTTATTCTATTCAGACGCTGGAACCACATATAATAAGACAGGTACTATCGCTCCATTGTTTATTCTATCCAGACGCTGGAACCACATATAATAAGACAGGTACTATCGCTCCATTGTTATTTTATCCAGACGCTGGAAACCACATATAATAAGACAGCTATATCGCTCCATGTTTATTCTATCCAGACGCTGGAACCATATATAATAAGACAGGTACTATCGCTCCATTGTTTATTCTATCCAGACGCTGGAACCATATATAATAAGCCAGGTACTATCGCTCCATTGTTTATTCTATCCAGACGCTGGAACCACATATAATAAGACAGATACTATCGCTCCATTGTTTATTCTATCCAGACGCTGGAACCATATATAATAAGACAGGTACTATCGCTCCATTGTTTATTCTATCCAGACGCTGGAACCACATATAATAAGACAGGTACTATCGCTCCATTTTTTATTCTATCCAGACGCTGGAACCACATATAATAAGACAGGTACTATCGCTCCATTGTTTATTCTATCCAGACGCTGGAACCACATATAATAAGACAGGTACTATCGCTCCATTGTTTATTCTATCCAGACGCTGGAACCATATATAAAAAGACAGGTACTATCGCTCCATTTTTTATTCTATCCAGACGCTGGAACCACATATAATAAGACAGGTAATATCGATCCATTGTTTATTCAATCAGACGCTGGAACCGCATATAATAAGACAGGTACTATCGCTCCATTGTTTATTCTATCCAGACGCTGGAACCACATATAATAAGACAGGTACTATCGCTCCATTGTTTATTCTATCCAGACGCTGGAACCATATATAATAAGACAGGTACTATCGCTCCATTGCTTATTCTATCCAGACGCTGGAACCATATATAATAAGACAGGTACTATCGCTCCATTGTTTATTCTATCCAGACGCTGGAACCATATATAATATGACAGGTACTATCGCTCCATTGTTTATTCTATCCAGACTCTGGAACCATATATAATAAGACAGGTACTATCGCTCCATTGTTTATTCTATCCAGACGCTGGAACCACATATAATAAGACAGGTACTATCGCTCCATTGTTTATTCTATCCAGACGCTGGAACCACATATAATAAGACAGGTACTATCGCTCCATTGTTTATTCTATCCAGACGCTGGAACCATATATAATAAGACAGGTACTATCGCTCCATTGTTTATTCTATCCAGACGCTGGAACCACATATAATAAGACAGGTACTATCGCTCCATTGTTTATTCTATCCAGACGCTGGAACCACATATAATAAGACAGGTACTATCGCTCCATTGTTTATTCTATCCAGACGCTGGAACACACATATAATAAGACAGGTACTATCGCTCCATTGTTTATTCTATCCAGACGCTGGAACCACATATAATAAGACAGCTACTATCGCTCCATTGTTTATTCTATCCAGACGCTGGAACCATATATAATAAGACAGGTACTATCGCTCCATTGTTTATTCTATCCAGACGCTGGAACCATATATAATAGGACAGGTACTATAGCTCCATTGTTTATTCTATCCAGACGCTGGAACCACATATAATAAGACAGATACTATCGCTCCATTGTTTATTCTATCCAGACGCTGGAACCATATATAATAAGACAGGTACTATCGCTCCATTGTTTATTCTATCCAGACGCTGGAACCCACATATAATAAGACAGGTACTATCGCTCCATTTTTTATTCTATCCAGACGCTGGAACCACATATAATAAGACAGGTACTATCGCTCCATTGTTTTATTCTACCAGACGCTGGAACCACATATAATAAGACAGGTACTATCGCTCCATTGTTATTCTATCCAGACGCTGGAACCATATATAATAAGACAGGTACTATCGCTCCATTTTTTATTCTATCCAGACGCTGGAACCACATATAATAAGACAGGTACTATCGCTCCATTGTTTATTCTATCCAGACGCTGGAACCACATATAATAAGACAGGTACTATCGCTCCATTGTTTATTCTATCCAGACGCTGGAACCACATATAATAAGACAGGTACTATCGCTCCATTGTTTATTCTATCCAGACGCTGGAACCACATATAATAAGACAGGTACTATTGCTCCATTGTTTATTCTATCCAGACGCTGGAACCTCATATAATAAGACAGGTACTATCGCTCCATTGTTTATTCTATCCAGACGCTGGAACCACATATAATAAGACAGGTACTATCGCTCCATTGTGTATTCTATCCAGACGCTGGAACCACATATAATAAGACAGGTACTATCGCTCCATTGTTTATTCTATCCAGACGCTGGAACCATACATAATAAGACAGGTACTATCGCTCCATTGTTTATTCTATGCAGACGCTGGAACCACATATAATAAGACAGGTACTATCGCTCCATTGTTTATTCGGGTAACATCATCATATCTTTATTCCCTGTGATTTTAGTTGATTTCGACTTCGCATGTAAGATTTTGGTAAATTTTGCAGTTATGTTTTTCACGTGTTTATTAAAATAGTGGTAGAAGGGAAAGAATCAGGTAAGTCACTTTTTGTCGAAATGAGTTTCTGGTACTATTAGATATTCCATGGAAAGCACTATCATATACAAGTGTGAAACAGTAAAATATTGTTTGTCATAGATTTATTTACCTCTAAAGTTTGGCATACAGGTAAGCAAGTTTGTATGTTGTAGGCCTACAACTAAAAGTATGTTTCTAGGTTGAAAGGAAAATATGACCTACTGGTGTTATCCCTGCACTTTCATATCTAAATCTATCGTCCAGGATAATCCCTAAGAATTTGATAGTTATTCCTTGCTTCAGTATTTTTATTATTGTGATAGGCCTATGTTAAGATCATGCTTTTGAGTGGGCTTTTTCCTTGTGACCATTAGTTTGGATTTCTGGTCGTTGAAAGGTCTACACTTTTGCAGTTTTACTACAATTAAGCGTAACAACAATGATAATTAAGATTTTTTAAATACAGAACAGATTACAGTAAAACTCCTTATGTTCCGCAAATATGCCGCGAATACAGAAACCGCGAATATGGAATGGTAATTTGTATGCGTATATAGGGGATACGTTCCAAGGTTCCAAAATAAAATAAATATTACTTACTTACTTACTCACTGTCATTATCGAACCCGTAGGTTCATGGTCGCTCGGACATAAGCTCTCCATACATCCCTATCCTGAGCTAATGCTTTCCAATCATTCCCTGTATAATCTACTTCCCTCAAATCATAGTTAATGTTATTCTCCCACCTCATTCTTTGTCTACCATGGTATCTTTACCTTGTCGTGGTGGAGTGGCTTGCGTGCTTAAATGATCCTGAGAGCTATGCGGCGGTAGCATTGCTGCCGATAGGGTTACCCATGCCGGACTGGTCGACGGTGATAAGCCAGACGAAAAAAGTACATTGGTCGAAAGAGTGACGATCTTTCACGGTAAAAATACAACCGCCAAGAAATGCGGACATGGGTTCAACTGGGGTAAAATTTTCCGGAGGTCAAATAGTCCCCCATTCGGTTCTCCGGGCGGGGACTAATTCAGGGAACCCATGCCAAAGGCTCAAACATCGGGACATGTTCCTAGGAACATGGAATGTTAGGACTTTATACAAAATAAATATTATCAAAATGAAATCAATTAATGAGAGGTTTTGAACAATTTTTATTAATGATTACTGTCAGGCTTAAAGAACTTAGTAACTTTTTACTGCCTTGCTGCTTTTAAAAGGTCATTGATTCCAGATTGATATTCAGCTGTGATTTCAGCGATAGAATTCCTTATTTTTTCTTCGGATTTCTTGATGATCGTACAGTTGATTGACACTGAAACAGCGTGAAATAGATGCAAACGACTCGCCAACGCGTAAACAGTCAAGCGTTTCTATTTTTACTTTAAGCGGCAACACTATTTTTATCCGCTTCGGAACTAATTTTCCTTTCCTTTTATTCGACATTATAAATTGGCAACAAAGCAGAAAAGACACGTGTTATTCAAACAAAATTATTGCAACGAATGACAAGTTAAAACAATAAAATACCGACCGTGGCGAGGGCGGCATTTATCAACGGAGATAGCGGCATGTGAAATACGGCAGCGGTGGCTTTTAACAATGAACTTTTAACTTAGTGACAATAAGGTTTATTTTACTTTGATATTAATTTGCTCATTTGGTTTGAATCGCTCTTTGTAAAAGCCGCCTTGGCACGTGCCTGTAGCAAAACAAGTTGCCGATGGGTTAATAAAGGATACTAATCCGTCTAATACACCGACTGGATCCGCTAATAAATACATTTTTAGCCGCGAATACAGGAACTGTGTCGCAATTTTTTAATCCAAGAATAATGAAAACGCGAATAAGGGAACCGCTATTAAGGAACTTTTACCGTATATTATTAGAATATCTGTCTCCAGCACATACAAAATATTCCGTATATAAAGAATGGACGAACATACAAAATGCGCCTTAGAACATATTGTTGTATGGAGATTGGGGAAAGTTCTCAATACCAAATTTGTTATAACTAACATGTGGTTTAAAAGTAGAACTTGGGTATCCGTGCATATCTGAGTTACAAGAGCTATTTAACAAATCACAAAACAGTGATAAAAATTGAAAAAAAATAATTTAATTTCGATAAACTGTTTGACCTGTTTGTACATGATTTTTATCCGAACAGTTATTTTCATTTTCAGGGATTTAACCCGTGTAATGATAATAATAATAATAATAATAATAATAATAATAATAATAATAATAATAATAATAATAATAATAATAATTTTTTTATTATTTTATTATTCCGGCTTTTACAATGAATATACATTTTTCCGGTACCCCATGTTCACAGTTAACTACACATTTGTTTCAACACATTTTTCCATTCTTGTCTGTTCATCCATATATTTTCTTCTATTTCCCAATCCCTCTTAGTTTTCATTGATTCCCTGAATCCACGTAATATTTGGGTCTACCCCTTCTTCTTTTTCCTTCCCTGTGGTTCCCAATCCATGATTGTCTTAGGTAGTCTTCCTTCTTCCATCCTTCTAATGTGTCCGTACCAATTTAATTGTTTCTTCTTTATAAAATCTGATATTGAATATTGTACCTGCATTTTTAATAATAATAATAATAATAATAATAATAATAATAATAATAATAATAATAATAATAATAATAATAATAATAATAATAATAATAATAATATTTTTTTTTATTATTTTATTATTCCGGCTTTTACAATGAATATGCATTTTTCCGGTACCCATGTTCACAGTTAACTACACATTTGTTTCAACACATTTTTCCATTCTTGTCTGTTCATCCATATATTTTCTTCTTATTTCCCACTCCCTCTTAGTTTCATTGATTCCCTGAATCCACGTAATATTTGGTCTACCCTTCTTTTTCCTCCCTGTGGTTCCCAATCCATGATTGTCTTAGGTAGTCTTCCTTCTTCCATCCTTCTAATGTGTCCGTACCAATTTAATTGTTTCTTCTTTATAAAATCTAATATTGAATATTGTACCTGCATTTTTAATAATAATAATAATAATAATAATAATAATAATAATAATAATAATAATAATAATAATAATAATGATAATGATAATGATAATGATAATGATAATGATAATAATAATGATAATAATAATAATAATAATGATAATAATAATAATAATAATAATAAAAAACAATAATAATAATAATGGTTCAGGTATGATGTAAGCTTGGAGTGGACATAATATACACACACACCTTCATACATATATACATGCACACACACACAAGGCCTCCTGTGGCTTCATTGAGAAGCACCATAAGATGAAAAATAAAAGCCGAACTTGCTTATTTAATATCTGGTGTTGTGAATGGACGACCACAGAGCAGCACCATGCACGCCCACCAGCGTGACTATACCACTAACCATCTCAACTTGATACCTCCGTAAAATCTTATATAAACTCTAGCTCCTCTTTTGAATTTCAGTGGCGCCAACTTATATGGGTTCAGAGAGCCTGCAATAAAATATTTTAAGTATCGCGAATGTGCAATAATTGTGAGCGAATTTTAGATATAATTTTATGTTTATTAATTTATTCAAATATGTTTGTAATTAGTAATACAGTAAAAGTTCCTTATTCTAGCTAGCGGTTAGAAAATTGCGACAGTTCCTGTATTCGCGGCTAAAAATTTATTTATTCGCTGATCGTCGGTATATGTATATATATACACACATATAGGCCTATATTACAATTATTACACCGCTGTGGTCTCGAGGTAGCGTGTTGCCTTGTCACGCAGCGGGCCCGGTTCGATCCCCGTTCGAGACAGTTTTTCTGGGTGAGGTTTTTTATCGGAGTTTTTTCCTCACCTGTAAGACAAATGTCAGGAAAACTTTAAGACCCAAACGGTCCCCGAAATCATATGGCCATCATCATTATCATCATCACCATCATCATCATCCTTCACCGGTGTGGAAAACAACGGGAAGCTGCAAAGCATAGCATGAAAATGCTATGATTGCAGTGGAAAACCTGCACTCGGGCAGAATTACTATGGATGGATGGATATTAAAATTATTATTATCCATTATTAACGCATCGGCAACTTTTTTTTTTGCTGCAGGCATGTGCCATTTTTTTATTAAGAGCCCACCACCATCCCCCAGGGTTTCCTCGGGCTTAATGCCCATCTCCCCAGGTCTGCTCTTGTCCCTCATTACTCTCTGCTGTTTTTATTTTGTTCATTTTCTGGATAAAAGTTTCGGGTATTTGTTCTTAATACTACTTATATACAGTTATCTTTACATATTAATCCCTAACCTAAGTCTTAAATCCTAATCTAGTAATATTTACATGGAGTTGTTTAACCTAAGTGTTAAAACTAATACTTAATTTACTAACTTACAACTAACTTATTGCTAGATTACATCTAATACGTGCCAAGGCGACTTTTACAAAAAGCGATTCAAACCAACGTAAAACAAATCTTATTGTCACTAAGCCTAATGTTCGTTGTTAAAAGCCACCGCTGTCGTATTTCACGCGCCGCTATGTCCGTTCATAAATGTCGCCCTCGCCTCAATCGGTATTTTATTGTTTCAACTTGTCATTCGTTGCAATAATTTTGATTGAATAACACGTGTCTCCTCTACTTTGTTGCCAATTTTTAATGTCGAGTAAAAGGAAAGAAAATTAGTCCCGATGGGGGAAAACATTAGTGTTGCCGCTTAAACAGAAATGCTTGACCGTTTACGCGTTGGCGAGTTGTTTGCATCTATATCACTCTATTTCAGTGTTAATGAATGAACTATACGATTCATCAAGAAATAAAAAAATTCGAAGACAAAATAAGGAATTCAATCGCTGAATATCAATCTGAATTGAAAGGCGTTTTAAAAGCGGCAAAATAGGAAAAAAATTACTAACTTCTTTAAGTAATAATTAATAGAATTGTTCAAAAATGTTCATTATTATTGATTTTTATTTTGATAATTTGTATTTATTTAGGATCTTTGGAACGTATCCTCTATACACCCATACAATGTACCATTCCATATTCATGGTAACTGTACTCGCGGCATATTTACGGATCACATCCCCCGCGAATAAGGAGCTTTTGCTGTACTCATTTACAAAATATGTTGTCTGGACGGATTATTGGCATAAATAAATCTTGACAGAAGTATATATTTACTCGGATATAAATCTGAATGATTTCCCTGATATTTGTACCGTGTTTTAAGGAAAAAATCAAAATTTACTTCTGTATCCTCGTCACTGTAACATTTTTATGTTAAAAAACGAACTTAAATATTGCATGATAAATCATTTTTCCGTCTAAGAATTATTTAAATCTAAACACATGATGAATTGTAATTTTGTAATTATTTAATGTATTCGCCACAACATGTGGACCATTTTCAACTTAAAAATATTGTATCAATACTATAAAAAGGCATGCGCGAAAATTATGGTGCACCTCGCGATCTACCAATATTTTATTACATTGAGTTTGAAAGTTTTGAGTGACTGTATCGACATTCCTTTGCCCGGGCCCATATAAGACGAAACATGACTAGCTACACAATTAGTAAACATACGTTAACTAAAAAGTGCTAACTTTTAATGAGATTCATGAGTCAGATAATTGAAATACAAATAATATAACAAACATTTATCTTCTTGACCATTGAAAGAAAATACACGAATGAAACAATATAAATTAACAAACTCGGTAATCAATAAATAAAAAAAGTCAGTAATAATAATAATATTCATACATACACGCACGCACGCACACACACACACACACACACACACACACACACACACACACACACACACACAAAATCCAGTCCAGCCAAGGGCTAGGGTTCACAGTGCTGGTTGCCCTACCCTGGCTTATGGGAGTGAAGAAACCAAACAGCTCCTTCGAGCTACAGTCGACCTGACCACGACGATCCCAAAGTTGATGATGCCCCTGATACTAACTTGCACAGCTTATTTGAGGCTTTCGATAACGAGGGGAAGATGCACAGTCATACACAGCGCATAAAAAAGGAAGCGGGGGTACGTAGGAGAGAGGACAGCGAAGACAGGAATTTGGCACTGTTCTATAACACCACTGTATAGGGAAGACACGTTGACGTAGTTGCTACGCAGTTTTCACGTACCGAAAAGGTGATTTCGGTACAATGGGAACGAGACTGTAGATTGATATCTGGCCACAGGAGCAGCAGGGAATAATGATCTACTAGTCAGCTACAACAAGATATCGTTTAGCGATAAACTAACTAAACTGCAGGAAATCAATGTACAAAAATGGGAAACCACTGGAACAGCATGAAAAGGAGCCGTGACCAAGTTATTTTTCCCAAGTATTGAGTTCTACAATTAAATATATCATTTTCAGGGACCGTAACGACATCTGTCACTGGATATGCGCACTCGTACAGATTTAAAATAAGACACACCCATGTGTACATGAATTAAATGTGAGGTGGCCTGATATAATCTCAAACCAAGAACTATGGCGCAAAACTGAACAAGTACCTATCGAAAAACAAATTAAGGAAAGAAAATGGATTGAACATATTGTAGGAAACCTTAAACTGCAATAGAAAGATGCGCACTGGACTGAAATCCTCAGGATTCAAGGAGGAGAGGAAGACCAAAAATTACTTGGAAGAAGACTATTGAAGGAGAAATACGTGAAACGGGGAAAACTTGGTTGGAGGTGGAGAGTTTGGCAGATGATAGAGCTAAATGGAGAAATTTAACTACGAACCTATGATCCAGCTACGAGCGAAAGGAAATTATGATGTATACATGCGGAACAGCAGAACAGACAGTAGTACATACACCTATTTTATATGAATACCCTAAACTAGACAGTGAAATTAACTCAATGCTGAGAAAATTTGAAAAAATGGACATATAATGAAGAGAAATTAGTGAGTCATCATGTAAGGAAATTTATAGATTACATGAAGTCGATCGAGTTTAACAGAAGCTATACAGTTAATAGGTCATTAATAATTCTTAAGACATCAAAACTAAATTTAGGCTAAACGTATTAAATATAATAGAACGATAAGCCATAATATTAAACACTAAACCACAAAATAAGGTTTGAATATAAATTATGTATACAGAAAAATGAAGACGACTTACAGAAATCAATGCATGCATTAAATGAAATATGTAAATTATACGAGCTAAAGATTTCTGTAAGGAAAACGAAGACCATGGCTTTTAGAGGAAGAGATCCAGTGAGATCCAAAATTATTTTAGAAAATCAAAGTATAGAACAGGTGTCTAGTTTCAAATATTTCGGCTGTGATGTTGGCTACAATGTGGAAAGAGATATTGACTCCAAAAATAAATAAATTTCAGACGGTGTGTGGAACAATACAGAGAACATTCAAAAATAAAATTAGAAAAGAAACCAAGATAAAAATGTATAATGTTATGGCGGTTCCCACAATATTGTATGGATGTGAAACTTGGGCTCCAGTGAAAAAACAGAAGGATAGAATACAGATGGCGGAGATGAGGTTTCTAAGACAAGTAAAAGGATGTACAAGACTTGATAGAAAAAGAAATGAGGATATAAGAGAAGAATTGAAAGTACAGCCATTATTGGATAAAGTCACGAATTACAGACAGAAATGGATTGATCACATGGATGGAATGAGTAAGGAGAGATATCCATTGTTAGCATGAAATTATCAAGCAAGAGGAAGACGTGATGTTGGAAGACCTAGAAGATGTTGGACTGATGCATTATGAAGTCGGAACGGGCAATTGCCTAATCCCCTGGAGTGATGATGATGATGTTATAAATTATGTAAATATTGTTATTACAGGGCATGTAGTATTACATGCATAGTAATGGAACAAGTCGTAAAATAAACTAAAACTCACGATCACGTGTATATGACATGAAAAGAAAAATAAATGCCTGAACCGGGATTTGAAGTCGACACTTTTAACTTATTTACGTTAGTGAGATAACCATTACTACACTCAGGCTCCTATAGTGCAAATACTGATTTTTTCTTTCCTTATATACAATTCTCTTTCATAAGAGGTAGAGGGACAAGCTTTCAGTGCCATCTTATGACTTCCAGTACAAGACAAAGCATTTTTATGAGAATTATTTTACTTTATAGCAGTAAGCTTTTTTTACTTCGATGTTTATAATACACGCACTCACAAATTTACACACACTCACATCCAACACATATAACACCCACTCATACATACGCACATACTCAAACACACGTACGCAATTTAACCATACACACACACTCATGCACACTTCGCACGCTCATTCACACACAATATACACTCACACACTCACACTCACACTTCACTCCACTCACTCACTCAACATCACTCACTCACTCACACTCACGTCACTCACTCCCTCACTCACTCACCTCACTCACTCCACTCACTCACTCACCGACGCACTCACT
>JASPKZ010004370.1:0-59838 GCA_030220185.1 Diploptera punctata | reverse complement strand
CGCCCGCTAGGTAGACCAAGAATGAAGCGGTAGAATGACACTAACTGTAATGTAAGGGAATCATTTTACATAGAATGATTGGAAAACATTAACTCACTACAGGAATGTATAGAGAGCTTATGAACGCGCGGCCATGAACCTACGAGTTAGATAGTGCCATTGTTATAGTTTGGCAGTAGGTTATTCAGGAAATGAGCACTTGTGGAAAAGTTTACCTGGTGATTATAAGCAACACCAGGCATTGGGTTCCATTCACTAATCGCGATGTTTTTATAAATATTAACTTAGTTTAGAAATAATGTAGGAAAGTGAAGAAAATATTTGTGGACGCAAATGTTTTCTCCAGTGTTCACACTGTAGATGTAGATGTACCTGTTCTTACAATGTACGATTAAATCCCTCGTACCGTACTTTAGTCCCCGGTAGTTTCTAGTGTGTAACTACGTTTATTGTAGCTGTAAACCGTATATCTTTTAGAATTGTTGTAAAATTAATTGAAGCATAGAGGTGCACGTGTTAAATCGTGGTGAAAGTGAATGCAATCGAAGGGCGATTGTAAAAAGCGATATCAGTGTTTTTTTTGCAAGAAAACAATTTCGGAGTGTCATTCACCTATATATGTAAAAACTTAGTGGCCTTCACTTTATCTGTAAATAGCGAATACCCGACTGTGCGTTACTACACGTAAATTAATTAAATACTTTTTTATTTCTGGTTGAATAAGTAAAACCAATTACTGGTTAATTAATTTTTATGGTATGCAATGCGAAAGAAACACAACATGACGGATGCTAGAGAAAATTTTCAATATCTGACTTCTGGTGAATTCCAACTTCTCGTTTTATTTTATTTTATTTTTATTTAGAGCCCCACCAATACCCCGGGTTACCTTGGGCATAATGCCCTTATCCCCGGGTCTGCTCTATGTCTCTAACTACTATCTAATCTTTATTAAATAAATAAGCATAATACATACAGATTTCGGTGTAGATGATACATAAGTAAAACGTGTTGTGTGTTTGTGTATTTGTGAGTTTGTGTTTAGTGATGCATAAAATAAATATACGTAATACTTAATGTAATGCTAATTGTTTTGGTGATATGTGATATGAAAGTAATTGTGTTGTGTTTGTTTGTGTAAGTGTGTGTTTATGTAATTTGTGTTTGCTGATTGTTTGTGTTTATGTGTCTATGTATGTGATTATGAAGATGGGAATGTTAATGACGGATCATTTTTCTTCTGCCATCTTCTTGAGTTCTTAATCGTAAAACTCTACCGATGTAGCGTGCGATTACCTTGTATGGTTGCATCCTTGTCCAGTACTCCAGGGACGGCGGCCAGTGGACTCCTCCCTCCATGCCTGCAAACTCGAGTTCACTTCTGAAGACACCGTACTTAGTACAATTATATACCACATGAGTGACGGTGTCCTCTTCAGGGTTGATGCAATCGCACACTGCTGTTTCGGCGAGTCCTCTCTTAAACAGTTAACCCTTGAAATGTTCATGCCCGGACTGCAGTTGTGTCACGTTGTGGTTCGGCTCTATCCATGGAATGCCCATTCTCGCCCGTACTCTGGGAAAGAATTCCTGAGTTTGACGACCATGCTGATCTTGTTCCCATTGTTGTTGCCATTTTTCCTCAAGGTGAGCATCGATTATTCTATAGGTTGCGTCCCGTTCATCCGGTTCTGTGTAAAGCTCGGGGGTGAGAACTACCTCTTCAATGTGGATTGTAAGTACTCTACGTAGCCTGTACTGATGTATTCGACGTTCAATATAAAGATCGATGGGAAGTTCTCCTGCTATCACAGGTAGGCAAGCTCGCGATACTGTGTTGAATGCTTTGGGGTTCCATACCCTAACTGAAACGGCCTCGTTTGAGGGCGCCAGGTGTCGCCTAACCAATTCCCAGGGGTCTTGGCTTGCTAGTTAGGTGGCTGTTGTAATGTCTTCTGTCTTATATCTAGATATTTATTAGTACGTCTGCTCAGCATTGATGCACCTCCTAGTTCACTGACCAGCAGTAGGCATTTGAATAAGATGGGTAATTTAGGAAAGGTAACTGGAGATTATGAGCTACTCAGTCCACCCAGAATCCCCAGGGGTTTCGGAAGGCGATGAAGTGAAAGGATATTTGGTTAAGGACAGCGGTTTGCTGCTCCTATTAGTCGCCTTGTACGACAGGGGGAGGTCCCATGGTGCTATTCTACAACCCGACACCATACGGGGTGGATAATATCTAACTCGGTTTATTTTAATAGTTTGTACTGAGTTTTATTTTGAAACGACCGATAGAGGAATTTTTTAATTTTCATTTCGTTGAACTCCTACATTTAATGATTTTAGAGAGTAATGTATACAAACTAAACACTGCCTTTATCTGAAAAGATGTATGTACAAGTTTTCGTAGCAGTCGAAGATCCACATTTTGAATTTTGCGACAACAAACATACGCAGCATGAATTTTATTGGTCGATTGAGGCTGTTCCTATGATATATATGAAGATGTAGTTGGTCAGTCCATCTTAATTCTGGTCTTAATTTATCTCTGCGTCCTTCGGTGTGATATTGCAATGCTAATTTAGGAATGCGAGATGGGTCCTTTCTTGTCTATTCTATGCCTTACTTCTCCACTCTTAACTCCCTTCAATTTCAAGTCGTCCTCAACATCATGCATTCGCCATCCTTCTGGTTTCTCATCTAAAATGTTTTTGACTATACATGCGCTTTGCTACTGAAAACATTATCCAAACATTCCAATCTACGCACTTTCACAGAAGCGTCTACAAGCTGTTAGAAATTAAGTTTACAACGTTTCAGGGATAATAGAGGACGTAAAAACAAACATTATTTTGTCTGACAAAACTTTGGCATATGCACCGTTTTGCCGCTAGATGGTCTTACACGTAGATAGCTTGACTTACGTCACAACTGTTTGAACTGCTGTACCTGCAACAAGTTGAAAGGATCATCACGGTGTTAAGGATGACCTGCTACGATGAATACGGTAAGTACGTTTGCGTTTACTATCCATTCTCGTGCGTCAGCATACCCTCAAGGTTGAAACGGGTTTATGTTTGTACTAAATGACTGTTCCCATTGTTCTAGCGCACTGTACATAACTGATACATAACAAATGGCTTAGTACACTCTAACCGAGTTTACGGACATGCATCTACTCTACGGGGAGACACGTGCAGCACGGAGCCTTTACGCAAAAAGGTTTCCGATGAGGAGCTTACCAATCCATGTTCTGTTTCTACGAATTGATGCCCTATGCGTGATACTGGACACGAGGAGCTGGGAGATAGTAACCTCATCGGAAACCTTTCTCCGTAAAGGTGTCGCGCTGACCGTGTCTCCCCATACAGAAGATGAATGCTCGTAAACGCGGTTAGAGTGTACTCATCCCTCTGTGATGTGTCAATTGTGTACAGTGCACTAAAATAAATGGAAATTGTCATGTAGTACAAACGTAAACACGTTTCAAATTTGCAGGTATGCTGAGGTACGAAAGTGGATAGTAAACGCAAACGTACTTACTGTACTTATCGTAGCAAGTCTTCCTTGACACCTTGATGACCCTTTGAACTTGTTGCAGACACAGCAGCACAAACAGAACAAATCGGTGTGTGTTGTGACGGGAGTTAAGCCATCTACCCGTAAGACCATCTAGCGGCAAAACGGTGCAAATGTTTTATCAGATAAATAAATATTTGTTTTCTCCTCTACAATCATCCCTGGAACGTTGTAAATGTTTTAACAATGTCCAATGAATTAAACTTTCTATATAACTGGTGGTTTTAATTTTTCAAACTCAATTTTCACATGTCGGTCGATACATCTTTCTTAGAACCATCCGCTCCCAATTCCGGAAGAGTCCTCCATTTTTTATGGCCCAAGTCAATTATTCAGGTCCATATAATACGATAGGCCTTACTAGAGTCTTCGTTGAATCTTAAGGGGCTATGAAATATATGTTTACCTTAATATGGTTAGAAATGCTTAATAGAAATTATTTGCAGCATTTATTCTTGGTATGATTTACATTTCTAACTATTTTATGTTATTGTGAACCCAAATATTTAAACAATTAACCTATTTTTTTTTCAATTATAATATATTTTTTTTATTTTTTCTTAGATTTTTTTTTCTTTATTTACATGTAGGCGAATTTTACTAGCTCTTGCACACATGTTAACTGATTCTTTGTTATACTTTTAATTTTAGATAGATTAAAATATTCATGGCGATTTAATTCCCCTACATGTGAACATGACAGTGCACTTAGAGGTTTAAAAATTCTATTAGTCCACATGGCATATTCACACGTCTGAAAATTTCTAGCAGGTGCACATATGAAAATATTTTCACTCATAGTGAAATTCAACTGTTAAGAATAGATGTCATCTTCTTCTTCTTACTCCTCCTCTCAGGGTTTAGGCCGAATGCCCTTTTCTGGGCTCATTCTATCTCTATCCAGGTCGTCCAGCATCCGATCATCCTCTTGGTTTATATGACAAAATTATTTTTGATATTCTGCTACCGTCGATTCTTTCCAAATGAGCCTTCCATTTTTATGTACATTCACTTTATTTTTAATTGATTTAAATGCATTTAATTTATTTCTAATTTCTTATTCATCTAATTTCGTATATCCCAATAATGTTCTGAATACCGCATTTCTGACGCATGAATACGGCTATAACAATATTTTTCCTTATTGTTCAGGATTCGGTGCTGTGTGTTAAATTCAGCACTGCCGTTATTTTATAGAACGTCATTTCAATAATTTACTTTAAGGGAGGAGATGAAAATAAAAGTAATTGAGAATGAAGTTCTTAAGGAGAAGCAATCGGAATGCGCCCAGTAGGCAGACCAAGAATGAAGCGATACGAATTGGTACTGACTTTCTTTGTGAAACATAAATTTGCCACCACTAGAGGATTTTTTTATTTTCGCCTTCTTGAACCCCTACACCAGGCTAAATAAATAAATCTAAAAAATAAATAAATCTACATATAATAGTTTTAGAGAGTAATGTAGAGCCACTGAACACTGTACTTACCTGAAAAGCTGTACTTATAAATTTTCATATCAATCGACGAACTACTTTTCGTGTTTTACGAGCACAAACATACGCTGGGTGAATTTTTATATATATAGATAAAATGAGATTTTCTGTTTTGCATTGTGTCTGATCTTCAATGTTTACCAATCTGGTAAGATTGTGTTATAAATTTACTATCACAAATTTTAAATACTAAATAATTAGCTTAATGTGACTTCAGTAGTTTTAGCTGTTGGGTATTGAGTGAGGAAAATTCAAGATTATGAATTACTTGTAAGCGATTACACGCTCGCCTTTCACCGCAGGGGTCCCGAAATCGAGTCTCTGTCACTCCATGTGTATCTCGTGGTGCACGAAACTGAGCTTGGGCAGGTTTTTCTCGGGATTTTCCTGTTTTCGCGCTGCTACAAATTTCATTCCACAATATCTTCATAATCCTCTCATTCATTTTTCATTTCATTCATCGGCCTCTGCGATCTGCCTCTGGAGTGGTCGGCTGGCACACTTTTATTTCACAGACCTTTCTAAGTACGAGCATAACGGCTTCTTCTAATCTCATTCCTAAACACGACCCTGAATTGGACACGAATTGAGGATATTCATTTATTTTACGTTTTGGAATTCATATCGGTAATAGGAAATATTTGCATCATTTATTCTTGCTATTATTTACATTTCCATCTCACTTAGATCATTTAATTTTGTACCCAAACATTTAAAACAATTAACCTTACATGTCTTTGTCCATTTATAATCTTTTCATTTTGTGCTATAATTTATATATTATTATTCATAT
The DNA here is from genome assembly GCA_030220185.1 of Diploptera punctata. Lineage (NCBI taxonomy): Eukaryota > Metazoa > Arthropoda > Insecta > Blattodea > Blaberidae > Diploptera > Diploptera punctata. Next base: position 53,968 of record JASPKZ010004370.1, on the reverse strand, counting down.
TAATTCTGTATTTACTTGTAGGCCAATTTTACTGGCAACTTCACTCATGTCATTATCTGTTTGAATGTACACTTTCTTACTTTAGTTACGATAGAATATTCATGGAGGTTTAATTTCCCTCCATGTGAACCCTTACATCTAATAAATGCAGAGGATAATGTAGAGCCGCTAAACACTGTTCATACCTGAAAAGCTGTACTTAATAATTTTCATATCAATCGACCAATAACGTTTCGTGTTTTGCGAGCACAAACATACGCTGGGTGAATTTTTAAGTATTAAGATAAAATGAGACTTTCTGTTTTGCATTGTGTTTGATCTTCACTATTTACCCTGCTGGTAATATTATATTATAGATCAACTATCACAAAATTTAAATACTGAATAATTAGCATAATGTGAGTTTGGTATTTTTATCCGTTGGGTATTGAGTGAGGAAAGTTCAAGATTATGGCTTCGTTGTAGGGAGGTGTTTGAATCTTTATTTCCTTTATCTCAAAGGTAAATGACACATAAAAAGAACCTGATCATGAAAAAGCATTTCTCATACATATTTTCATGGTTAAGCAAATACGGCTGGTTTCACGTTGAATCGTGCCCCTACATTAAACAATAGCTACTGCCCGCCGTGCGCTTTTACGCCTAAATAAATTAAATCTGTTACTAAGTTTTATTTTATATGTAAAAAGGAAATTAATTATACATGTATCATAATTAATTAAGATGTCCCATCATGCTGATTTACTGGCATTCCCCGGGAACTTATTTTCCCGATATTCTTCACATCAGTTGTCTGAAAGACAAAAATTGTTATTGTAATTTATTCGTAAAAGATAGACATATTTTTTCGTGGACAATTCTTATAGAACATTAGAGATATTTAATTCTGTGTAAATTAATTTGGTATTTTTTTAGGGTTTTGACAATCCTTATGTTTTACACGCTTTATATTAGCTTCACCAGTATCTATCTATGTAACGGAATCTTTCAACGCGATTCTCGCCCACTTAAAATCATTGGGTCTACTTTAAACTTTCTATACTTGTAAAGGACCAATGACAATAGAATAATTTCATATTGTTTTTTCTAAAATCCTGGCCAGAATCATCAGAAATTCAAAAACGTGTCTTTGTACCTATGTAACGGAATCTTTGAACACGATTTTCACCCACTTACAAACATTGGATCGACTTGAACTTTGTATAATTGTAAAGGACCAATGACAATATAATAAGTTCATTTTGTTTTCTAAAATCATGGCCAGAATCATCAGAAATTCAAAAACGTGTCTTTGTACCTATGTAACGGAATCTTTGAACACGATTTTCACCCACTTACAAACATTGGATCGACTTGAAACTTTGTATAATTGTAAAGGACCAATGACAATATAATAAGTTCATTTTGTTTTCTAAAATCCTGGCCAGAATCATCAGAAATTCAAAAACGTGTCTTTGTACCTATGTAACGGAATCTTTGAACACGATTTTCACCCACTTACAAACATTGGATCGACTTGAAACTTTGTTATAATTGTAAAGGACCAATGACAATATAATAAGTTCATTTTGTTTTCTAAATCATGGCCAGAATCATCAGAAATTCAAAAACGTGTCTTTGTACCTATGTAACGGAATCTTTGAACACGATTTTCACCCACTTACAAACATTGGATCGACTTGAAACTTTGTATAATTGTAAAGGACCAATGACAATATAATAAGTTCATTTTGTTTTCTAAAATCATGGCCAGAATCATCAGAAATTCAAAAACGTGTCTTTGTACCTATGTAACGGAATCTTTGAACACGATTTTCACCCACTTACAAACATTGGATCGACTTGAAACTTTGTATAATTGTAAAGGACCAATGACAATATAATAAGTTCATTTTGTTTTCTAAAATCATGGCCAGAATCATCAGAAATTCAAAAACGTGTCTTTGTACCTATGTAACGGAATCTTTGAACACGATTTTCACCCACTTACAAACATTGGATCGACTTGAAACTTTGTATAATTGTAAAGGACCAATGACAATATAATAAGTTCATTTTGTTTTCTAAAATCATGGCCAGAATCATCAGAAATTCAAAAACGTGTCTTTGTACCTATGTAACGGAATCTTTGAACACGATTTTCACCCACTTACAAACATTGGATCGACTTGAAACTTTGTATAATTGTAAAGGACCAATGACAATATAATAAGTTCATTTTGTTTTCTAAAATCATGGCCAGAATCATCAAAATTCAAAAACGTGTCTTTGTACCTATGTAACGGAATCTTTGAACACGATTTTCACCCACTTACAAACATTGGATCGACTTGAAACTTTGTATAATTGTAAAGGACCAATGACAATATAATAAGTTCATTTTGTTTTCTAAAATCATGGCCAGAATCATCAGAAATTCAAAAACGTGTCTTTGTACCTATGTAACGGAATCTTTGAACACGATTTTCACCCACTTACAAACATTGGATCGACTTGAAACTTTGTATAATTGTAAAGGACCAATGACAATATAATAAGTTCATTTTGTTTTCTAAAATCATGGCCAGAATCATCAGAAATTCAAAAACGTGTCTTTGTACCTATGTAACGGAATCTTTGAACACGATTTTCACCCACTTACAAACATTGGATCGACTTGAAACTTTGTATAATTGTAAAGGACCAATGACAATATAATAAGTTCATTTTGTTTCTAAAATCATGGCCAGAATCATCACGAAATTCAAAAACGTGTCTTTGTACCTATGTAACGGAATCTTTGAACACGATTTTCACCCACTTACAAACATTGGATCGACTTGAAACTTTGTATAATTGTAAAGGACCAATGACAATATAATAAGTTCATTTTGTTTTCTAAAATCATGGCCAGAATCATCAGAAAATCAAAAATGTTTCTGTGTAAATATGTAACGGAATATTTCAACACGATTTTCACCCACTTAAAAACATTGGATCGACTTGAAACTATGTATACTTGTAAAGGACCAATGACAATACAATAATTTCATATAGGTGTTCTGAAATCCTGGATAGAATAATCAGAAAATAAAAAAAAATAAAAGCCGGTATAATAGGTTGCAGACTTATCAACTTTTTGGTCAATCGTTATAAGGACTCAGTTAGTAGAGCGGTATATTGTAGTGGTATATAATTTCAGTAATCTATAGGTTGCTGGTTCAAATCCGGCCCGGAGGATTTTTTAAAAGAGTATTACTTTCAGCTCATAATATCGAATTTAAAGATATTTACATTTTTATCTTTATTCTGTAAAATATTAATACTAAAAAATAAAAAATAAATAATAGTTTGAAAAACTAAAACAACACTCTTTATTAGAAAACCGAACTAAAAAATGAAAAATAATTTTAATTTCCAACACGCTTGGGATAAAATTAATGTAGTCAACAGAATAATCGTCTCCAACACATATAGAATAAAACTGTAGTTATCTACAAAAAAAATAATTTTACCATCAACAGCGTGGGGTGCTCTATATCAATTAATATATTTGATAATAAACAGATATTGGTGAAAGTAAAGTCTCTAAGAAGAAAATGTAAAAACCATAAAAAGCATCCCACGCTTTTGATGGTAAAATTATTTCTTTTAGATGACTATAGTTTTATTCTAAATGTGTAGGAGATGATTTTCTTGACAGCTTTAATTTTATCCCAAGCGTGTTGGGAATTAAAATTATTTTTCATTTTTAGTCCGGTTTTCTAATAAAGCATGGTGTTTTAGTTTTTTTTAAACTATTATTTTTTTTATTCTCAAAACAATATCCAACCACACTAATCTGCGGAATTCCACAATAGCTACTATGTCTAATGAATTGAACATTCCATATAACTTGAGGTTTTAATTTCCCATACTCTATTCTCATACATGGCTCAATAGATCTTTCTTAAAATCTTTCGCTCCAATTTCGTAGGAGTCCTATTTTACTGCTCGAAGACCATGTTCCAGATCAATATAATACGAAAAGATGTATTACCGTCTTATAAAGTTGAATCTTGAGGCGCTATGAAATACGTATTTTCCTTTATATGTTTTGAAATGTCACGCAAGAGTTAGACGCTCGCCTCTTATCCCGGAGTCCAGAAATCTAGTCACTGGCACACTGTGTGGGTGTCTCGTGGTGCATGAAACATGGCTCGGGCAGTTATTTCTCGGGGTTTCACCTGCTTTTCCTTGCTACAAATTTCATTCCAACATTTCTTCACAATCCTCTCATCCATTTCTTTTCATTTCACAGACATTTACATATAAGGGTATAAGGGCTTCATCCCGTCTCATTCCTCGACACGACCCTGAGATGGACACGAATTGGAATGCATATCGGAAATAGGAATTATTTGTAACATTTATTCTTGATATTATTTACATTCCATCTCATTTAGATTATTTAGTTCTGTACCCAAATATTTAAAACAATTACCCTTAACATATTTTTGTCAATTTATAATATTCTTTTCATCATGTATTAGAATTTATATATTAGTATTCATATTTTTTCTCTATTTACTTGTAGTCCAATTTTACTAGCTACTTCACACATGATATTATCTGTTTCAATTTCATACATTTTTTACTTTAGTTACATTGCAATATTGACGGCGATTTAATTTCCCTCCGTGTGAACAGGCCCATAATGAAAATATGTTTAAAAATACTATTTGTCACTATGGCATGTTCACACGTCTGAAAACTTTTAGCAGCTTCACATATCAAAATATTATCACTCGTGAAATTCAACTGCGAAAAATAGATGTCATTTTCTTCTTCTTTCTTTCGTGGTTTAGGCCGAATGCCCTGTTCTTGGTTCATTACATCTCTGTCCTGGTTGTCCAGCATCTCATCATCCTCTTGGTTTATGTGACAAAATTATATTTCATATTGTGCTAAAGTACATTGTTTCCAAACTATCCTTCCATTTAAGTCTGCATTCTTCTATTTTCTTTATTAATTTCAAATGAATTTAATTTATTTCTAATTACTTCAGTTTTTATTTCGTAGCTTTAAAACGTTTGTTTAACTTATAAAATTGCTGTAGAATTCCATTTGGACAACATCTAATTCAGTTTATTATAATAGAATATGTCCACCGCTGTGGTCTCGAGGTAGCGTGCTGCCTTGTCACGCAGCGGGCCCGGGTTCGATCCCCGGTCGGGGCAGTTTTTCTGGGTGAGGTTCTTATCGGGGTTTTCCTCACCTGTAAGACAAATTTCAGGTAAACTTTAAGGCCCAAACGGTCCCCGAAATCATATGGCCATCATCCTTATCATTATCATCCTTACCATTATCATCATCATCCTTCACCGGTGTGGAAAGCAACGGGAAGCTACCACACCTACACAATTCCCTAGTAAAGCTGCAAGCATAGCATGAAAATGCTATGATTGCACTAAAGGACCTTCCTTCGGGCAGAATTACTATGGATTGATAATAGAATATATCGGGTTTCGTTCTAAAACATAAAAGTTTTCCACCTCTGAGGTATTTTAAAATAGTTTCGTCTCCGTTGAACCCCTACATATAATAGTTCCAGAGAGTATTGTATAGCCAATAAAGTCCGTATTTACCCGAAAACTTGTACTTGCAAATTTTCATATCAATTGCCCAAATACTTTTCGTTGTTTGCGAGCAAACATACGCTTTGTGAATTTCTATATATAAAGATAAAATGAGCTTTTCTATTTTGCATTGTATTTGATCTTCAATGTTTACCATTGTTTAAGGTTATATTATAGATTAACTATCTCAAAATTTAAATACTGAACAATTAACTTAATCTTACATCGGTATTTTTATCCGTTGGGTATTGAGTGAGGAAAATTCAAGTTTATGGTTTACTCGTAGGGAGGTGCTTAATTACTTACTCACTGGCACTATCGAACCCGTAGGTTCATGGCCGCACGGACATAAGCTCTCCATACATCCCTATCCTGAGCTAATGCTTTCCAATCATTCCCTGTATAATCTACTTCCCTCAAATCATAGTTAATGTTGTTCTCCCACCTCATTCTTGGTCTACCAACTGGCCGTTTTCCTTCTGGCTTTCCTACAAGAAGTTTCCATGCACGTCTTTCATTCCCCATACGCGCAACATGTCCTGCCCATCGCAGTCTACGGGACTTAACTGTCCTTATTATATCTGGCTTCCTATAAAGACCATGTAGTTCATTGTTATGTAGTCTTCTCCATTCACCTGTCTGTTCATCTCTCTTTGGTCCAAAAATTTTCCTAAGAACTTTATTCTCAAATACTCGTAATCTCCTTTCCTCCCTTAAAGTAAGAGTCCATGTTTCGCCACCCATATAATATAACTGGGTAGAATAATAGTTTTATATATTTTCAGCTTAACGTTTTTTGAAAGGAGTTGGGACATCAAAAGTCTCTGCAATGCATAATAGCATGCATTTCCAGAATTGAGCCTATGTTTAATTTCTTTGTGCATCTCATTCCTATTTGTGATTATTGTTCCTAGGTATTTGAATTCAGCCAATTCCTCAAATTTCCCTCATTTGTCATTAGCTGTCCATTTCCATTATATAATGTATTTCTACGTGTGACCATATATTTAGTTTTACTGATATTTACTTCCAGTCCTAATTTCTTAGGGTTACTCAATAGTGTGTGCGTGTTGGCCTTTAGTATCTCCTCGCTATCGGCCAGTAGTACTACATCATCAGCATAAACTAACAGCTTATTAATACCATTCAGTTGTAGGCCTTCCTCATTCTCTAAAGATTTAATGGCATGCTCTAGTACAAAATTAAATAGTAGAGGAGATAGTGCATCACCTTGCTTCAACCCATTCTGGATTTCAAAAGTGTCTGAAAACTGTTTGCCTACACGCACCCTACTCGTTGAGCCATTTCGTAGGGAGGTGCTTGAATCTTTATTTCCTTTATCTTAAAGGTGAATGAAACATTAAGAACCTGATCATGAAAAAGCATTTCTGATACATATTTCCGTGGTTAAGTATATATGGATGGCTTCACGTTGAATCATGCTCCCACATTAAACATTAGCTATTTCCCGACGAGCGCTGTTACGCTTAAATAAATGAAATCTATCATTGTGTTTGTTTTATATGCAAAAAGAAAATTAATTATAAATGTACATCGTAATTAATTCAGATGTCCCGTGCTGATTTACTGGCGTTGCCCGGGAACTTAATTTTCCCCATCTTCATCACATCAATTAGTTGAAAGACAAAAATTGTTATTGTAATTTATTCGTAAAAGATAGGTATATTCTTTCGCGGATTTTTTGTAAACTATTAGAGATATTAATTACGTGTGCATTAATTTGGTATTTTTTAGGGTTTAGGCAGCGTATGCCATTTATACGTCCTAAAAGCTACAATTTAATTCACCAATGCTCTCGCCAATTTTTTTTATCTCTTGCCATATAGTACGTATGGTAACATGTTGTATTCATTAATTGAAACAGAAACATTCTCTAAATTGTTGTAAAACCCCCATTCAATTCGGGCAAATAGTTTTTTGAGTCCATAAAGGACAGACCAACCAGCAGATAAAGAAATAACTGAACTGACTACACTCACACAACACACACAGGACATAGAAAAAAAAGAATATATATATATAAGATATATAATATATTATCTGTGTGTAGATGTATATATGTATATAAACATACATACTCGTATCTAGATAGATAGATGTAGATGATTCTAACTGCATAGCTAATTTAGGAAAGCGAGATTTGTCCACTCCTGTCTATTCAATGCCTTACTTCTCCAACTCTTATCACTCAATAATCCCAAATCCTTCTCTTCATAAATCCGTGGTAACCTTGGTCTCCCTGTAATTCTCCAACCTTCTGTTTTCTCATAAAAAATCTTATTACTATCCTTGTATTTTTTATTCTCAAAATAATATTCAACCACACTAATTACGCACTTCCACAGCAGCTAGTATATCTAATGAATTGAACATTCTATATAACTTGTGGTTTCAGTTTTCCATACCCAGTTTTCATAAATTGCTCAATAGATCCTTCTTAAAATCTCCCGCTCTCAATTTCGAAGAAGTCCTTCTAATTTACTGGTCCAAGACCATGATTCAGATCCATATAATACGATAGGATTTATTACCGTCTTATTAAGTTCAATCTTAAGGCGCTGTGAAATATATATTTTCCTTAATATGTTTTGAATTGATGCGCAAGCTGTTAGACGCTCACCTCTCACCCCAGGAGTCCCGAAATCGAGTCTCTGTCACTGCATATGAAACTCATGGTGCACGAAACGGAGCTAGGGCAGGTTTTTCTCAGGGTTTCACCTGTTTTTCCACGATAAAAATTCATTCCAATATTTATTCACAATCCTCTCATCCGTTTCTTTTCATTTCATTCGTCGGCCTGTGTGACCTGTGTCAGGAGTGGTCAGCCGTCAACATTGTATTTCAGAGACCTTTATAATTACGAGTAAAAATACTTCATCTCGTCTCATTCCTCGACACGACCGCGAGTTGGACGCGAATTGAGGATATTTCTTTATTTATTTTACGTTTTGGAATGCATATCGGTAATAGGAATTATTTGCAACATTTATTCTTGGTATTATTTTAATTTCTGTCTCATTTAGATTATTTACTTGTGCACCCAAATATTAAAAACAATTAACCGTATCATATTTCGGTTCATTTGTAAAATTATTTTCATTTGTGTTAGAAATTATATTATTATTCATATGTTTTCTGTATTTACTTGTAGTCCAATTTTACTAGCTACTTCACACATGATATTATCTGTTTCAATTTCATACATTTTTTACTTTAGTTACATTGCAATATTGACGGCGATTTAATTTCCCTCCGTGTGAACAGGCCCATAATGAAAATATGTTTAAAAATACTATTTGTCACTATGGCATGTTCACACGTCTGAAAACTTTTAGCAGCTGCACATATCAAAATATTATCACTCGTTGTGAAATTCAACTGTGTAAAATATATATCAATTTCTTCATCTTCCTTTCATGATTTAGGCCGAATGCCGTGTTCTGGGTTCATTACATCTCTCTCCTGGTCGTCCAGCATCTCATCATGCTCTTGGTTTATGTGACAGAATTATTTTTCATATTCTGCTAGAGTACATTGTTTCCAAATTATCCTTCCATTTAAGTCTGCATTCTTCTATTTTCTTTATTTATTTCAAATGAATTTAATTTATTTCTAATTACTTCAGTTTTTATTTCGTAGCTTCGAAAGGTTTGTTTAACTTATAAAATTGCTGTAGAATTCCATTTGGACAATATCTAATTCAGTTTATTATAATAGAATATATCGAGTTTCGTTCTAAAACATAAAAGTTTTCCACCACTAGAGGTATTTTAAAATATTTTCGTTTCCGTTGAACCCCTACATCTAATAGTTCCAGAGAGTATTGTATAGCCGCTAAACACCGTATTTACCCGAAAACAGGTACTTGCAATTTCATATCAATTGTCCAAAACTTTCGTGTTTGCGAGCACAAACATACGCTGTGTGAATTTCTATATATAAAGATAAAATGAGCTTTTCTGTTTTGCATTGTATTTGATCTTCAATGTTTACCATTGTTTAAGGTTATATTATAGATTAACTATCTCAAAATTTAAATATCGAATAATTAAATTAATTTTACTTCTGTATTTTTAGCCGTTGGGTATTGAGTGAGGAAAATTCAAGATTATGGCTTACTTGTAGGGAGGTGTTTGAATCTTTATTTCCTTTATCTTAGAGGTAAATCAAACAGTAAAGAACCTGACCTATTTTAATTTCTGTCTCATTTAGATTATTTACTTGTGCACCCAAATATTAAAAACAATTAACCTATATATTTCGGTTCATTTGTAATACTATTTTCATTTTGTGTTAGAAATTATATATTATTTTTCATATGTTTTCTGTATTTACTTGTAGTCCAATTTTACTAGCTACTTCACACATGATATTATCTGTTTCAATTTCATACATTTTTTACTTTAGTTACATTGCAATATTGACGGCGATTTAATTTCCCTCCGTGTGAACAGGCCCATAATGAAAATATGTTCAAAAATACTATTTGTCACTATGGCATGTTCACACGTCTGAAAACTTTTAGCATCGTCACATATCTAAATATTATCACTCGTGAAATTCAACTGCGAAAAATATATATCATTTTCTTCATCTTCCTTTCATGGTTTAGGCCGAATGCCCTGTTCTGAGTTCATTACATCTCTGTCCTGGTCGTCCAGCATCTCATCATCCTCTTGGTTTATAAATAAAAATTATTTTTATATTCTACTAGAGTGGATTGTTTCCGAACTATTCTTGCATTTATGTCTATGTTCTTCTATTTCTTTATTTATTTCAAATCAATTTATTTCTATTTTCTTAAATTTTTATTTCGTAGCTGTAAAACGTTTAACTTATAAAATTGCTGTAGAATTCAATGAAACACTGAGGCCAATTTGTTAAATCGTGTTCAAAGTGAATGCAATTGAATGGAGATGGTTATAAACGATATTAGTCTATCATGCAAGAAAATAATTTCGTAGTGTCACTTCCCTATCTCTGTAAAGAAATTAAATACCTTCACTTTATCTTTAAATAACGAATATAAGCCAACGGCGTGCGATATTACGCCTAAATTAATTAAATACGTTTCCGATTTCTAGTAGAACAAGTTAAAAGAATTACGAGTTAATTTAATTATGGTATATTGCGACGAAACAAAATATGAGGGTTACTACAGTTTTTTTTCATAATTTTGGATTTCATGTAAACCCCCAATTCTAATTACCGGATTTCGCTAATTTTTGGATAATATCTAATTCAATTTATTTTAATGGTATATACTGAGTTTCGTTGTGAAATCAAAGATTGCCAACACTAGAGGTATTTTTAATTTTTCGTTACCGTTGAACCCCTACATCTAATAGTTTTAGAGAGTAATGTATTGCCACTAAACACTGTACATACCTGAAAACATGTACTTACAAACGTCGAGGAACTAGTTTTCGTGTTTTGCGAGCACAGACTTACGCTGTCTGAATTTTTATACATAAAGAAAAAAAATTGTGTTTTGCATTGTGTTTGATCTTCAATATTCACCATTCTTGTAAGATTATATTATTGATTATTATCTCAAAATTTAAACACTGAATAATTAGCATAAAGTGACTTGGGTATTTTTAGCCCTTGGGCATTGAGTGAGGAAAGTTCAAGATTATATCATACTCGTAGGGAGGTGTCTAAATGGTTAATGACACATTATAGAACCTGATCACATAAAAGCATTTCTCATACATATTTCACGGATAAGCAAGTATGGCTGGTTTCACGTTTAATCATTCTCCTATGTTAAACACTAGCTACTGAAAGCCGTTAGCATCTACGCCTAAATTTATTAAATATGTTATCATGTTTTGTTTTATACGTAAAATGAAGATATTAATTATAAGTACCGGTATGTATCGTAATTAATTTGGATTCCCTGTGCTGATTTACTGGCGTTGCTCGGGAACTTAATTTTTCCGACCTTCTTCACATCAATTGGCTGAAAGACAAAATTTTTATTGTAATTTATTCGTAAAAGATAGACGTTAATCTTTCGTGGACTTTTATTTTTGTAGAACATTAGAGATATTTATTCTGTGTATATTAATTTGTTATTATTTAGGAATTAGGCAGCTTATGCCACTTAAGCTAACTAAAAACTAAAATTTTAACTCGCGAAGCTCTTCTCTTTTTTATCTCTTGCGATATAGTACGTACGGTAATATTTCGTATACATTAATTGAAACAGAAAAATTCTCTAAATGAGTGTTTAACCCCCATTCATTTCGGTCAAATGGATTTTGAGTCCATAAAGTACAGACCGACAAACAGATAAACAAATAAACAGACACACACACACACACCACACACACATGGACATAGAAAAAAAGAATATATATATATATATATATATATATATATATATATGTGTGTATATGTATATATGTATATAAACATACATACTCGTATATAGATAGATATATATAGATGATACTGCATATCTAATTAGGAAAGCGAGATGGGTCCACTCTTGTCTATTCAATGCCTGAATTCTCCACATCTCTCAACTCCTCCACATCATCATGAATCCATCGTGACCTTCCTCTCCCTCTAATTCTCATTCCTACTGTTTTCTCATCAAAAATCTTTTTACAATCCTTGTATTTTTCATTCTCAAAACAATATCCAACCACACTATCTACGCACTTCCACAGTAGCTACTATATCTAATGAACTGAACATTCTATATAACTTGTGGTTTCAGTTTTCCATACCCAGTTTTCATAAATTGCTCAATAGATCCTTCTTAAAATCTCCCGCTCTCAATTTGAAGAAAGTCCTTCTAATTTACTGCCCGTAGTCATGATTCAGAACCATATAATATGATAAGATTTATTACCGTCTTATAAAGTTGAATATAAGGCGCTCTGAAATACATATTTTCCTTAATATGTTTTTGAAATGTCACCGCAAGCGGTTAGACGCTCGCCTCTCATCCCAGGAGAGTCCAGAAATCTAGTCACTGTCACACCGTGTGGGTATCTCGTGGTGCACGAAACATAGCTCGGCCAGTTCTTTCTCTGGGTTTCACCTGCTTTCCTTGCTACAAATTTCATTCCAACATTTCTTCACATCCTCTCATCCATTTATTTTCATTTCATTCATCGGCCTGTGTGACCTGCGTCAGGAGTGGTCAGCCGTCAACATTGTATTTCACAGACCTTTATATATAAGAGTATATGGGCTTCATCTCGTCTCATTCCTCGACACGACCCTGAGTTGGACACGAATTGAGGATATTTATTTATCTTACGTTTTGGAATGCATATCGGTAATAGGAATTATTTGTAAAATTTATTCTTGATATTATTTACATTTCCATCTCATTTTGATTATTTTGTTCTGTACCCAAATGTTTAAAACAATTAACATTATCATATTTTTGCCCATTTATAATATTCTTTTCATCATGTGTTAGAATTTATATATTATTATTCATATTTTTTCTCTATTTACTTGTAGACCAATTTTACTAGCTACATCACACATGCTATTATCTGTTTCAATGTCACATTACAATATTGTAGGCGATTTGATTTCCCTCCGTGTGAACAGGCACATGATAAAAATAGGTTTAAAGATATATTTTTTCACCATGGCATGTTCACACGTCTGAAAACTTTTAGCAGCTTCACATATCAAAATATTATCACTCGTTGTGAAATTCAACTGCGAAAAATGTAATTTTATTCTTCTTCTTTTTTCATGGTTTTGGCCGAATTTCCTGTCCTGGATTCGTTACATCAATGCCCTTGTCGTCCAGCATCTCACCATCCTGCTGATTTATACGACAAAATTATTTCTTGTATTCTGCGAGTGTCTATTCTTTCAAATTATCCTTCCATTCATGTCTTAATCCTCCTATTTCCTTCATTTATATCAATTAATTTATTTATTTCTAATTTCTTAAATGTTTATTTAGTAGCTTCAAAACGTTTGTTTAACTTATAAAGTTGATTTAGAATTCAATGATACACTGAGGTCAAAGTAAATGCAATTGTAGGGGATGGTTAAAAAGATATTAGTCCAGCATTCGAGAAAATAATTTCGTAGTGTCACTTCCCTATATCTATAAAAAATTAATTACCTTCACTTTATCTGTAAATAATGAATATACGGCGTGCGCTACAGCGCCTTAATTAATTAAATACATTTCCCATTTCTAGTTGAACAAGTCAAAAGAATTACGAGTTAATTTAATTATATGATATACATTGCGACCAAACAAAATATGACGATTGCTACAGTTTTTTATAATTTTGCATTTCATGTAAAACTCCAATTCTGATTACTGGATTTCTCTAATTTTTGGATAATATCTAATTCAGTTTATTTTAATAGAATATATTGAGTGTCGTTGTGAAACATAAAAGTTTGCCACCACTACAAGGTAATATTATATTTTCGTTTCCGTTGTACCCCTACATCTAATAGTTTAGGGAGTAAATTAAGGGGCAAAATTATGGCTATTAAGTATTGGTTGGACATAATAAACGGGAAGTATTGGTTGGACATAATAAACGGGAATCAGGACTCGCTTAGGGCAGAGTGTTACAATGAACAGAAAAGCAGTGTGTTTCGGGAGATTGGGTAATCGGTGTTGTAGAAAGGGGATTGAAGGGCATAGGGATGGGTTGGGTATGGGAGAGAGTACGCGGAATAATAGAAATGTTTGGAGGACAGTTAAGAAGAGACTAATCGATATAGACAGACAGTATATAGAAGCAGAGTGTAGCCAGAAAATATCGCTCACCCTGCAGACGGAACTGAAACTTTCGTGGGGAAGGGAGAAATATATTGACATTCTTTGGGTGGGGATGATAAAAGTGCTATTTGCATGGTTTCATTTGGGGGATGGATGGCCCATAATTTAACAAATAAGGAAGGCATTAAACTATGCCCACTATGCGATGACCATGAAAACTGGCAGCATATTATAGCATTCTGTAGAGAGAGACAGAACAACTTAGATTACAGATGCTGCCGGAGAGAATTCTCAGGTCGGATCGAGGGAGAGTGGGCGTGTTGGGATCTTTTGGACGGATCGAGAGTGAATCAAAAACATGCAAATTTTTGGGTACAGTAAGAAATTGAGATATAACAAAATTGTAGCTTAGGATATATGTATTAACAATAAGAAGAATCTCAATATGGTCTTTGTTTCGATCTTTAATCATGTTATATAATAAGTAGGTCTGATAAGTTGAATAGTCTGATAGTGCACTTAATGTCTGCAGGGCGGGGGGAGGGGGGGTATGAGCGTGCGGTTGTGTATATGTGTGGGGGTGTGTGGGTGTATGTGTGTGTGCTTTTTTTTTTCCTAATTTGTTTTCTAGCATTTTTTTTTAATATCAATGTACGGAATGTGGATGAATGTAGATATGTATTATTTTGATTTAGTGCAGACATAGATTTTACTTATATGTAGCCTGTTATTGTTTTTTGATACAGGTGTATTTGTAGGTATTTGTTTATATTATTAGTTTTATTTTTTTATTCATGGAAAAATAATGCACGTACGGCCAAGCAGGCCCGTGCGCAATGTAAATGCATATGTATTTTCTTTAATCTGAAAAAGGCAATAAATTCCATATTCACTTATTGCCACTAAAACTCTACCTACCTCAAACCTGTACTTACAAATTTTCATATCATTGGACGAACTACTTTTAGTGTTTTGCGAGCTCAAACATACGCTGTATGAATTTTTATACATAAAGATAAAATGAGCTTTTCTGTTTTGCATTGTGTTTGATCTTCAATATTTACCATTCTTGTAAGATTATATTATAGATTAACTATCTCAAAATTTAAATACTGAACAATTAGCATAATGTGACTTGGGTATTTTTAGCCGTTGGGTATTGAGTGAGGAAAATTCAAGATTACGGCTTACTTATAGGGAGGTGTTTGAATCTTTATTTCCTTTATCTCAAAGGTAAATTACACATTAAAGAACCTGATCATGAAAAAGCATTTCTAAAGCAAAAAGCATTTCTTATACATGTTTTCATGGTTAAGCAAGTATGGCTGATTTCGCGTTGAATCATGCCCCTGTATTAAACACTAGCTACTGCCCGCCGTGCGCTTCTATGCCTAAATAAATGAAATATGTTTTTGTTTTATATGTAAAAAGAGGATTATTTATAAATGTATCTTGTAATTAATTCATATGTCCTGTGCTGATTTATGGCGTTGCCCGGGAACTAATTTTTTCCGATCTTCTTCACATCAATTGGATGAAAGACAAAAATTGTTATTGCAATTTATTCTTAAAAGATAGACGTATTCTTTGGAGGACTTTTTTGTAAAACCGTAGAAAATATTTAATTCTGTGTACATTATTTGTATTATTTAGGATTTAGGCAAGCGTATGCCACTTAAACTCCCTAAAAGCTACATTTTTTTTACTCAACGAAATATCCCCTTATTTTTATCTCTTGCCATATAGTCCGTAGGGCAATTGTTGTATACATTAATTGAAACTGAAAAATTCTCTAAATGATTGTTTAACCCGCATTCATTCGGTCAATAGTTTTGAGTCCATAAAGGACAGACCGATGGACAGATAAACAAACTACACATAGAGGTAGGCTATATAAATGGATGTCCACCGCTGTGGTCTCGAGATAGCGTGCTTGCCTTGTCACGCAGCGGGCCGCCCGTGCTCGATCCCAGGTCGGGACTGTTTTTTTTGTGGTGAGGTCTCTATCGGGGTTTTTCCTAACCGTAAGAAAAAGTCAGGAAAACTTTAAGGCCCAAACGGTCCCCGAAATCATATGGCCATCATCAATATCATCATCACCATCCTTCACCGGTGTGGAAAGCAACGGGAAGCTACCACACCTACAATTCCCTAGTAAAGCTGCAAGCATAGCACGGAAATGCTATGATTGCAGTGAAACACCTGCCTTCCGCAGAAATTACTATGGATGGATGGGATATAACTTGTGGTTTTAATTTTCCATACTCAAATTTCATACATTGGTCAATAGAGTCTTAACTTTAAAATCTTCCGCTCCCAATTTATATTCAATCTCCGTCGTTATGACCAAGTGTCTCCTTCATTTCAGGCTTATCATGGCTACGCTCTAAATGACAGAAGAACTTTACTTCACATACCTTACTATTCCAAATTCTGCACACATATTTACCAACTTATTTAACAACACGTTTTCAAACTTATCGGCTCATCACAATTTAGGAACAAGATCTCAAGACTCTTCTTTACTTTTGTTACCCACAACACAGGACCTGTCTATACTCTGAATCTTACACAATATCTATGGCTAGAGCATGGAACTCACTTCCCAGTCATGTCAGGGGACTGTCAAATCGCTATCACCAAATTAACTGATGTCTTAAGTTCGACAAAATGAAAACATTGACTGCATAACTATATAGAGCATTCCATTAATAATCATCTAGGAAGCTACTTACTTTATTTTGATATCATTTTAATTTTATTCTATTCCAGTGTTTTTGTTAGTATTAGCTAGTATTAGATCATATCACATCATTGTATTTTGTTTAGTCTGTATTTTAATAATATCTTAAAATTGTAATAGTGTGTTATTATTGTACAATTTTACTATTCGCTGGTTGGAGTGGAAGAGAAGGCCTTATGGCCTTAACTCTGCCAGCTAAAATAAAGCTTTTATTATTATTATTATTATATTATTATATTATATTATTATTGTTATTATCCGGCTTTTCTTCTGCTGAAGTTTATGAGTAAGTTATTTTTGTACTAGTAGAGGTTACCAGCCTTCTAGCCAAATCCCTCTTCCTGGAGGGCAGGGAACTTGGGAATTTCGGAGTGTTCGTCTCCTAGAGAAGTTGCCTTCACTACGCCTTTGGGGACTTTCTCTTTCTCCCCACGTTAACCCTGTGGACGGGGCCTACCCACGCTACTACCCACTGGCGAGTGGGACTGGAGCTCACAAAAGGGCGGGGCGCCTACTCCTGGAGTGGCCTCTATCAAGGGTTCCACTCTGTTTACCCTCATTATTATTATTATTATATTATTAATTATTATTATTATTATTTATTATTATTATTATATATTATTTATTATATTATTATATTATTTATATTATATTTCGGAGACCTTCTATTTACTGGTCCAAGACCATGATTCAGATCCATATAATACGATAGGATTATTACCGTCTTATGCAGCTGAATGTTAAGGCATCTCTGAATACATATTTCCTTTAAGTATGTTTTGAATTGTGGCGCATGCGGTTTGGACGCTCACATCTCAACCCAGGGTCCCGAATCGAGTCTTTGATCCCGCCATATGTGACTCGTGGTACGAAATGGAGCTCGGCAGGTTTTTTTTCGGGGTTTCACCTGTTTTTTTTTCTTCAAATTTCATTCCAACATGTCTTCACAATCCTCTCATCCTTTTCTTTTCATTTTCACTCATCGGCCTGTGTGACCTGTCTCAGGAGTGGTCGGCTGTCACTATTGTATTTCACAGACCTTTATAAGTACGAGTATAAGGGGTTCATCTCGTCTCAGTCCTCGCCACACGACCTTGAGTTGTACACAATTGAGGATATTTATTTACGTTTACGTTTTGCATGCATATCGGTTATAGGAATTGTTTGCAGCATTTATTCTTGACATTATTTACATTTATCTCATTTAGATAAATTACTTGTGTACCCAAACATTTAAAACAGTTAACCTTATATTTTGTCAATTTATATTTTTTTTTTTCTTTTTGTGTTATAATGTATATATTATTATTCATATTTTTTCTGTATTTACTTGTAGGCAATTTTACTAGTTTCTTCACCCGTGTTATTATTATGTTCAATATCACACGTTTTTAACTTTAGTTTGCAATATAATATTCATGGGAAATTAATTTCCCTCCATGTGAACAAGGCAGAGTGAAAATAGGTTTTAAAAATACTATTTTTCACTCTGGCATGTTCAGACGTCTGAAAAATTTTATCGAGAGTCACATATGAAAATATCATCACTCGTTGTGAAATTCAACCTGTGAAAAATGTCATTTTCTTCTTCTTCCTTTCATGGTTTAGGCCGAATGCCCCGTTCTGGGTTCATTACATCTCTGTCCTGGTCGTCCAGCATCTCACCATCCTCTTGGTTTATACGACAAAATGGTTTTGATATTCTGCTAGTGTCTATTTCTTTGCTAATTATCCTTGCATCTATGTCTAAATTCTACTATTTTCTTTTATTTACTTTAAATTAATTAAATTTATTACTAATTTCTTAATTTTTTATTTCGTAGCTTTAAAACGTATGTTTAACTTATAAAATAGCTGTAGAATTCAATGAACACTGAGGTAAATTTGTCCAATCGTGAACAAAGTGAATGCATTTAAGGGGATGGTTAAAAAACGTTATTTAGTCCATCATTCAAGAAAATAATGTCATAGTGTCACATCCCTATATCTATAAAGTTAATAGCCTTCACTCTGTCTGCAAATAAAGAATATACGACGTGCGTTACTACGCCTAAATTAATTGAATACGTTTACCATTTCTAGTTGAGCAAGTTAAAAGAATTACGAGTTAATTTAATTATATATATTGCGACGAAACGAAATATGACGGTTGCTACAGTTTTTTTTAATAATTTTGTATTTCATGTTAAACCCCATTCTGATTACTGGATTTCTGTAATTTTTGGACAATAACTAAATCAGCTTATTTTAATAGACTATATTGATGTCGTTGTGAAACATAAAATTTTGCCAACACTAGAAAAAATTATTTTAATTTATTCGTAAAATATTGACATATTCTTTGGCGGACTTTTTTGTAGATCAGTAGAGGGAGTATTTAATTCTGTGCACATTAATTTGGTATTATTTAGGGTTTAGGCACGTATGCCATTTAAACTCCCTAAAAGCTACATTTTTTACTCACTCAAACACCCCCTTCTTTTATCTCCTGCCATATAGTACGTAGGGTAATAGGCCTATGTCGTATACATTAACTGAAACTGAAAAATTCCCTAAATGATTGTTTAACACCGCATTCAATTCGGTCAGATAGTTTTGAGTCCATGAGGAACACACGACGGACAGATAAACAGACACCCCACACACACACATACACATAGAGGCAGGCTATATAGGCCTATATAAATATATGGATTTGTTCACCGCTGTGGTCTCGAGGTAGCGTGCTGCCTTCTCACGCAGGGGCCCGGGCTCGATCCCCGGTCGGGACTGTTTTTTTGGGTGAGGTTTTTTATCGGGGTTTTTCCTAACCTGTAAGAAAAATGTCAGGAAAACTTTAAGGCCTAAACGGTCCCCGAAATCATATGGTCATCATCATCATCCTTATCATTATCATCCTTCAACGGTGTGGAAAGAAACGGGAAGCTATCACACCTACAACTCCCTAGTAAAGCTGCAAAGCATAGGAAGAAAATGCTATGATTGCAGTGAAATACCTGCTCTCGGGCAGAATTATTATGGATGGATGGATATGTATGGATAGATATAGATATAGATGATTCTTACTGCATAGCTAATTTACGAAAGCGAGATGGTTCCACTCTTGTCTATCCAATGCCTTACTTCTGCACCTCTTAACTCCCAACAATCTCAAATCCTCCTCCTCATTATGAATCCATGGTAACCTTGGTCTCTCTCTAATTCTCCTTCCTTGTGTTTTATCATCAAAATATTTTTGACAATCCTTATAATTTTCATTCTGAAAACAGTATCCAACCACTCTAATCACGACTGCCAAAATAGCTACTATATCTAATGAATTTCACATTCTATATAACCTGTGGTTTTATAATTTTCCACACTCAGTTTTCATACATTGCTAATAGATCTTTCTTAAAATCTTCCGCTCCCAATTTCGGAAAGGTCTTTCTATTCTACTGGTCGAAGACCATGATTCAGATCCATATAATACGAAAGGATTTATTATCGTCTTATAAAGTTGAATCTTAAAGGCGCTCTGAAATACATATTTTTCTTAATATGTTTTGAAATGTTGCGCAAGCTGTTTGACACTCACCTCTCACCCCAGGTGTCCCGAAATCGAGTCTTTGTCACTCCATATGTGTCTCGTGGTGCACGAAACGAAACTCGGGCAGGTTTTTCACGGGGTTTCACCTACCTTTCCTTACTACAAATTTCATTCCAACATTTCTTTGACAATCCTCTCATTTATTTCACCGGGCTGTGTGACCTACCTCAGGAGTGGTCGGCCGTCACCTTTGTATTTCCCTGACCTTTATATATACGAGTATAACGGCTCATCTCGTCTCATTCCTCGACACGACCGTGAGCTTGACACGAATTGAGGATATTTATTTATTTTACGTTTCGGAATGCATATCGGTAATACGAATTTTTACAACATTTGATCTTGGAATTATTTACATTTATATTTCATGTAGATTATTTACTTGTGCGCCCGAATATGTAAACAATTAACCTTGTCATTTTTGTCCATTTTATAGTATTATTTTCATTTTGTGTTAGAAATTTATATTATTATTCATATTTTTTTCTCTATTTACTTGTTGGCCAATTTTACGAGCAAACTTCACACACCTTTTTATCTGTTTCAATGTAAAAACACTTTTTTTACTTTAGTTACACAACAGTATTGATGGCGATTTAGTTTCCCTCCGTGTGAACTGGCACATTGTGAAAATAGGTTTAAAAGTACTATTTGTCACTATGGCATGTTCACACGTCTGGAAACTATTAGCAGCTTCACATATCAAAATATTATCACTCGTTGTGAAATTCAACTGCGAAAAATAGATGTCATTTTATTCTTCTTCTTCACCTTTTTTCATGGTTTTGGCCGAATTTTCTGTTCTGGGTTCATTACATCTCTGTCCTGGTCGTCCAGAATCTCACCATCCTCTTAGTTTATACGACAAATTTTTTTCTGGTGTTCTGCGAGTGTCTATTCTTTTCTAATATCCTTCCATTCATGTCTTAATTCTCCTATTTCCTTAATTTATTTCAAATGAATTTAATTTATTTCTAATTTCTTAAATGTTTATTTAGTAGCTTTAATTTATAAAATTGCTGTAGAATTCAATGAAACACTGAGGTAAATTTGCTAAATCGTGATCAAAGTGAATGCAATTGAAGGGGATGGTTAAAAAATGATATTTAGTCCATCATTCAAGAAATAATTTCATAGTGTCACTCCCTATATCTATAAAATTAATAGCCTTCACTTTGTCTGTAAATAATGAATATAAGGCGTTGCGTTACTTCGCCTAAATTCATTGAATACGTTTCCTATTTCTAGTGGAACAGTTAAAAGAATTAGGAGTTAATTTAATTATGGGACATTCCATATGAAATCGGCAAAAAAATTGTGAAAATTGAACTCCATTTTTAAAAGTTTACCTTTCTCATACAGTGAACCTTATGATATACTGAATATCTGAACCGAAGTTCAAGTCTTCGCTTGGTGTAATTAAAGAGTAATAGAGCTGTCAATTTATCGTATTGTTTTAAATAGTCTGTTTTAATAAAATTAATTTCTGGAAGTGTAACTACTCCTTCAACTTGAAAAGATAGTCACATTATAGATGATTTTATGCTCTATCGCTTGAAAATTAGTACGTTTATATTTACGTTTTTCTGAAGGGCGTAAATGCAATTAATATGCAATTGACCTTTCTCGCCAAAAATTTTATAAAATCAAAAAGTGCAACATTGTTACCTGAACACCAGTTTTTTTTTTATAATTAGTATTAATGTGGCTTTTTGAAAGGAAACTACCAAAATAATTTTTTTTCCTAAAATCTCCTATGTGTAGACTGTCCGCAATATCTTTAGCGTGAGTCAAGATCCCTACCTGGTAATAGTCCTTTGCGCACTTACAAATATTTTTATTGTTATTATCATCATTACAATATTTTTATTATCATTATTACAATTATTACATTATCATCATCATCGTGTGGACTAGTGGTTGCTCTGCACGCCTCCGATTCCAAGTTCGCGGGTTCAAACTCGATGGGAATCAATGGAATTTTAAAGGCGTAACAATTCTGAATGTAGCTTTCTCCAGAAGGAAGGAAATCCGTGAGTCCCGTGTCGTAAATTTATGGTCCGTAGGAGAACCTCGCGCTTGAAATAAATTACTACATAATAAACGTCATTAAATATAACAATTTTTATTGGTATCTTCAGTAGGCGGTTAGTTTTGTGCTGATTTGGCTAATGTATAGTTTAATTTAAATTACTAAGCACCTACATAACAATGAACTACATGGTATTTATAGGAAGCCAGATATAATAGTACAGTTAAGTCTCGTAGACTAAGATGGACAGGACATGTTGCGCGTATGGGGAATGAAAGACGTGCATGGAAGCATCTTGTAGGAAAGCCAGAGGAAAACGTCCAGTTGGTAGACCAAGAATGAGGTGGGAGAACAACATTAACTATGATTTGAGGGAAGTAATTATACAGGGAATGATTGGAAAGCATTGGCTCTAGATAGGGATGTATGGAGAGCTTATGTCCGCGCGGCCATGAACCTACGGGTTCGATAGTGCCAGTGAGTAAGTAAGTAGTAGTAGTATAGTAGTAGTAGTAGAGGACTTTATTAGGCAAAAAGTAAGATATTTACAATATTATTTACAAATGGGTCGCACGGGCAGTAAGCCGTACGTGCTGTTGACAGTCCGTTACAATAAAGTAATAATTGCTACTAGTGTGAAGAAAAATAAACAAAAAAAGGCAATAACATTACAATTACATAAAGAAAACGCAATATATTACAATTAAATAATAACACAATAGCATTATACACTAAAAAAGCATAACATTAACAATACATAAAGAAAACACAGTAATATTACAATTAAATAATAACACAATAGCATTATACACTAAAAAAGAACTTACAATTACATAAGAAACACACAGTAATATTACAATTAAATAATAACACAATAGCATTATACATTAATTAATTTATATATAATTATTAAGAATTAATGTTATTGCATTTTGATAACATATATTTATTCATGAATGGGTGTTGGTGTAAGTAAGTAAGTAAGCACCTACGAATTCAAGCGGGTAGGCCTATTAAAAAAATATTCTCTAGAGAGTAGTTTTGCAATGTGTTGTAATATTTTGAACTTGAGAATTGCTGATAGAGAAGCAGATGTTTTAAGAAGACGCGCTGATTCAGCATTATTATCGTTTGTTAGGAAGTGGTACGAGAGTTAAAACATTCGGTTTTATTTGGAAGTGATATCTTGTAACAACACTATTTCGTCATAGTTTCCAGGGTACAATACAGTACACTCAATAAAAAATGATATTAAGAATGAAATTAGTAATTATAACATAATAAAAATCTATACCAGTTTATTCAATTAATGGTGTAAGAGTTTTTATTATAATATTTCATTTAAATTGCAATAAAAAGTTTTGTAACAAAATAAATAATTTGTTTTAAGGGAGGAAAGAAGATTACGAGTATTTGAGAATAAAGTTCTTAGGAAAATATTTGGATCAAAAAGAGATGAACATACAGCTGAACGGAGAAAACTACATAATAGTGAGCACCATAATATGTATAGAAAGCCAGATATATTAAGAACAGTAAAGTCTCGTAGGCTTCGATGGGCAGGACATGCGGCACGTATGGGGAATGAAAGAGGTGCTTGGAAACTTCTGGTGGGAAAACCGGAGGGAAAATGCCCAGTTGGAAGACCAAAATGGGAGAATAACATACATGATTTTAGGGATGTAGATTATACAGTGGATGATTGGAAACGTTACCTCGGGATAGGGATGTATGGAGAGCTTATGTCCACGCGTCCATGAATCTACAGGTTCGACACAGAGCTAGTGAGTTAGTTAGTTAGTTATAAATAATTTGTTTAATAATTCACAGTAAAACGTAAGTAACAGAGCTCTTTACTTCTCGCTTCAGCAATTATATCCATACATAAACATTTACTGCGTAAGATTAATGTATCGTGACATTTATAAATTAATGGTACTGTTCCATTAAGCAGAACATATAATAATTCTATTAGATTATTGACAGTTAAAAAATTCACTGATGAAGCGCGGTCAGCTGTTTCAATTAACTACGCGCGCGACCTTGGTCGTGAAATGATAAAAATCATAGAGAAACCACAGGAAATATTCCCCTTCAGGAATAATTCCTGTGGTCTAACCGGGAATCGGACCCGTGAACTCATGCATTGTAGTCAGAAACTCTGACTACTAGCCCACAAGGTTGGTGTGATTATTGTAAATTGAATTACTATTTTATGAAATTATGCAAGTAGAAAAAAAACATATTGAAAAAATAGAAGAAATACGTTTGAAATGGTATGGACACCTCATAAGAATGGAAGAAGAGAGAATACCAAAGATCCTTAATTGGAAAGCTAAGGAAGAAGTGGAGAGGCAGACCTAGAAGAACGTTGGATTCATAGATGAATGGAGTGAGGAGAAGTATGGAAGCTAGAGATCGGAGGGAAGAATATACTCTAGACAGGAACCTCTGGTGACAAATACTTTGAGTTGAAGGAGAAACACTGTATTGTGGAATACTCCTAATTTAAAAAAGATATATATTATTTTAACACCGAATTGTCTCGATGAATTTAGACAGTCCTACCAACACTAGTATTTGGGCCAACTTCATTAATAATCGGCATCACATGACGTAATGTGATCTCACAATCACATTTAATCTGTTCTTCTAATTAACTACTGGGCTCCAGATGATTTAAACTTTTAAATAAAACCAATAATATTCATATTTGTCATTTTGTTATTCAGTCAGTAATAAATGGAATATCTGGCTATTTGCCTGTACTTATTGTGTAAGTTGTACACCTTTTGACACTAGTTCGTATCACAAGACTGTACACAGGTGCTCTAAAATTCCACTTACAGACTTCTAGGACTTGTAGAGGGGACTGAGTTGATAATATTCAGAATTAGAAACCATATCCGGGAACTTATCGTTTCCATGCTACAGGCGTTTGTAAACATGTTTTTAACGCGACCACTTTTACAAGTAATTTATTATGAGGCGTAACACAGTACATCACTTGTTTTACAATTCAACTCGTTAATAACCAAAGGTCCACCGCTGCGGTCTCGAGGTAGCGTGCTGCCTTGTCACGCAGCGGGCCCGGGTTCGATTACCGGTCGGGACAGGCACCTGGGTGAGGTTTTTTTTCAGGGTTTTTCCTCACCTGTAAGACAAATGTCAGGAGGTTTAGGGCCCAACGGTCCCCGAAAATCATCCGGCCATCAATCTTATCATTATCATCATCCTTATCATTATCATCATCATCCTTATCATAATCACCATCATTCTTCACCGGTGTGGAAAGCAACGGAAGCTACCACAACTATAATTCCCTAGTAAAGCTGCAAAGCATAGCATGAAATGCTACGATTGTAGTGAAAGACCTGCCCTCGGGCAGAATTACTATGGATGGATTAATAACCAAACAAACAAAATGCAAACTGAATCGTGACTTGCATTAATAATCCCGGATACACCCTCCACAATCAATTTTTGCTGTTTTCAAATTCGGAAAAATTGTTGGCATTAAAAAAAAACGCCAAGTCCTGTAATACTCGATAGCGAAATTTTCGGTTTAGACGAATCGCGAAGCTATTACTTATTGAGACACGTGACACGTTTAGGCAATGCTTGTTTTCAAATGGCCGTAGCACGGAAACGGTAAGTTTCCGGACATGGTTTTCAATTCTAAATATTATCAACTCAGCCCCCTCTACATGTCCTAGAAGTTTGTAAAGGGAATTTTAGAGCATCCTGCATAAATAGGAACAGAATTAAAACAGATCACACAATTTCATGGCAAATTTAGTCATCATCAACATGATTTAGATCATTTGAGCCTGTTCCTAAGATTTATCAAGATGTAGTTTGTCAGTCCATCTTAATTTCAGTCTTCCTTTATCTCCACGTCCTTCAGGTTTATTCTGCAATGCTAATTTAGGAAAGCGAGATGGGTCCATTCTTGTCTATTCAATACCTTACTTCTCCACATTTTAAACTCCCATCAATCTCAAGTCCTTCTGCACACATCGTGCATCCATTGTAACCTCTCCTTATCCTTCCTTCTGGTTTCCTCATCCAAAATGTTTTTATCCTTATCCTTGTGCTTTTTCATTCTCAAAACATGATCCAACCATTCCAATCTACTCACTTCCACAGTAGCTACTATATCTATTGAATTAAACATTCTATATAACTAGTGGTTTCAATTCTGTAAAATCAATTTTAACATGTTGGTCCATACATATTTCTTAAATCTTGCGCTCCAAATTCCGTAGAAATCCTTCCATTCTACTGGTCAAAATCCATTATTCAGATCCATATAATACAATAGGCCTTATTACCGGTTATAAATTAATCTTAACGCACTGTGAAATATACATTTCCCATAATATATTTTGAATTGTAGAATAAGAATTATTTGCAGCATTTATTCTTGGTATTATTTACATTTCCATCTCATTTATATTATTGACTTGTGTACCCTGATATTTAAAAACAATTAATCCTATCATATTTTTGTCCATTTTTAATAATTTGTTGATTTTGTCTTAACATTTATTTTTATTATTCATATTTTCTTCTATATTTACTTGTGAGCTAATCTGAGTAGCTATTCACACATGTTATTAACAGTTTCATTGTTACACTTTTATTTTAGTCACAATAAAATGTTGGTGGCGATTTAATTTCCATTCATGCGAACGCAGCATCTGTCAGATAGGTTTAAAAGTACTATTTGCCATAATGCTACGTTCGCGCGACTGAAAATTTGTGAAAGCTTTACATATGAAAAAGTTTTACTCGTAGTGAAATTCAACTGTAAAGAATAGATGCCTTTTTCTTCTACTTCTTCCTTTCTTAGTTCAGGCCGATGCCCTGTTCGGCCTCAATCTATCACTGTCTTGACCGTCCAGGATCTCATATTAGTCTTGGTTTACATGACAAATTATTTTCGGTGTTCTCCTTATGTCCATTCTTTAAAAATGTTCCTTAAATTTATGTCTATATTCATCTATTTTTATTGATTTCAAATGTATTTAATTCATTTCTGATTTCTATATATATTTTTTTTACTTTATCTAATGACGGAAATTTTGAGGAAGTGACTGAATTCAAATACCTACGAACGATAATCACAAATAGGAATGAGATGCAAAAAGAAATAAAACATAGGCTCAATTCTGGAAATGCATGCTCTTATGCATTGCAAGAGACTTTTGATGTCCCAACTCCTTTCAAAAAACGTTAAGCTGAAAATATATAAAACTATTATTCTACCAGTTATATTATATGGACGCGAAGCATGGACTATTACTTTAAAGGGAGGAAAGGAGATTACGAGTATTTGAGAATAAAGTTCTTAGGAAATTTTTGGACCAAAGATAGATGAACCGACAGGTGAATGGAGAAGACTGCATAACAGTGAATTACATGGTCTTTATAGGAAGCCAGATATAATGAGAAGAGTTAAGTCTCGTAGACTGCGATGGGCAGTAATGTGGCACGAATGGGGAATGAAAGACGTGCATGGAAGCTTCTTGTATGAAAACCAGAGGGAAAACGCTCAGTTGGTAGACCAAGAATGAGGTGGGAGAATAACATAAATTATGATTTGAGGGAAGTAGATTATACAGGGAATGATTGGAAAACATTAGCTCAGGATAGGGATGTATGGAGAGCTTATGTCCGCGCGGCCATGATCCTACGGGTTCGATAGTGCCAGTGAGTTAGTTTGTTATCTAATTTCGCGTATCCCAATAATGTTATGGAAAATCGCATTTCTTACGACTGAATACAGGTATAACAATTGTTCCCTTGTTGTCCAGGATTCGCTGCCACATGTTAAACACAGCTCGGCCGTTACTATGTAGAACTTAATTTTAGTAATTTACTTTATGTCACGAGATAATAATACCAGTAATTGAAAATAAAGTTCTTAGGAACATTTTTGGACCTTAGAGAGATGAACAAACAAATGAATGGAGAATGAAATAGGGGCATGGGAACGAACTTTTAGGAAAAGCAGACGGAAAGCGACCAGTAGGCAGGCCAAAAATGGGGTGGGAGAATAACATTAACCATGATTTGAGGGAAGTAGATTAGGAAAAAGTCGATTATATGTCGGAGACGAATTCTTTTAAGTTCCACAGAATCGCAGTGCGCATGCGCGAGTTGCGGGAGTTGCTCTCATGGTTAATATAGCCTCCGGTAATTGGCTCTGCAGTCGGCGTTACCAACTTTGGGAATACATTTCTAAATACAAAAAAAAAATGGACGTAAACTAACTTGCCATTTCCTAACTAAAGAAAAGAATTTACTTGCATATTATTTATTCCCAAATGCTTAAAAAATGGACGTAAACCAACTTCCCATTTCCTAACCTAACAAAACAATTTACATGCGTACTATTTAATAAACTGTAAACTAATTTTACGTACACTAACACTAAATATGGTTTTCAAATTATTTACAAATGGTGGCAACGTTGGAACAACATGGGGAAAGTAGCAAGTAAGTAAATATCCATGATCATGTTTTACGTAAATATATAAATATAAAATATTGTAAAGAAAGCTTGAAGTTCGTTGCAAAGTGTTTAAAACAGTACAAAACGTGTTTACAAGTGTTCAGTGCATCAGTGGCATAAGAATGTAAGTGTAGAATTGTGACCGGCATATAACTTACCTCACCCGTAGATTATACATGGGATGATTGGAAAATATTAGCTCAGGATAGAAATAACAGTATGGAGACATTATATCCGCGCGGCCATGAACCTACAGGCTCGATAGTGCTAGTGTTATAGATGGACAGTAGGTTATTCAGGAAAAAAAGTACTGGCTGGAATATTGGCCTAGTGATTCAAAAACATCACCACACATTGGGTTTCCTTCCCTAATAGCGTTTTTTTATCTAGGCCTATGTTAACTTACTTAACAAAGAGTGCAGAAAGGTAAAGAAAATATTTATGGAGGCGAATGTTTTATGCAGTGGTTACACTATAGATGCACTTGTTCATAAAATAGCAAATCCCTCGTCCCCATCTTCAGTCCCCGCTAGTCTTCTAAAGAATAACGATGATAACAGTAGCTGTAAACCTTTTAATTTTTTAAATCCCTATAGAATTCAATGAAGAACTGAGGTCCATGTATTAAATTGTGGTCAACGTAAATGCAATTGAAGGGCGAAGGTCAAAACCGATATTAGTCCATTTTTCAAAGAAAACAATTTTGTAATGTCATTTCCCTATATCTGTAAACAATTAGTTGCCTTCATTTTATCTGTAAATAGCAAATACTCGGCGTGCTGTGCTATGCCAAAATTAATTAAGTACGTTCTTTTTTATTTCTAGGTGAGTAAGTTGAAAGAGTATTACGGGTTAATTAAATTATATATAAGAATTAAATTATTGTTTTTATTACCTCACCTCATATCCTTTTCTTCTATACTACAGTTTCGGAGCTTATCTCCATCTGCAGTAGTCTCTGGTCGACCGGTAGGCGGAAAACCATCAAGAAACGACATAACACCGGTCGACCAGAGGCTACTGAAGATGGAGATAACCTCCGAAACTGCAGTATAGAAGAAAAAGGATATGAGGTGAGGTAATAAAAACATTAATTTAAATCTTAAATTAAACCTCATAGTGTTCTTTCCCTGTGAAAGTTAAATAAATTATATATATTGCGGCAAACCAAACATGACGGTTGCCAGAGTCAATTTTGAAATTCGAATTTCAGGTAATCCCACACTTTTAATTACCAGATTTGGCTGAATTTTACACAATGCCTAAATCCGTTTATTTTAACCCATTCGTATCAGAGGACGAGATAGACTCACCGAGAGTTAATTACCTTCAATTCAGAAGACGAGATTTACACTTGCTTAACTCTGCTGTTAATAGTTGGCAATATTTTGTACTTCCTTGGCGGTGTAATATTTTGTTAATCTTTATGAATAGTAGAGGAATGAGTGTTGACCTTAACTCTTACTGCGGTCTCGAGTACCGTTATCTTTTGTTCGTTTTCAATGTCTGAATGCAGACAATAAAATTTACGACTTAAATCCGTTTTTTTAGCAAATGCATTGAGCATTTAAACTTGAAGCGAATGGGTTTAATAGCACATACTGAGTTTCGTTGTGAAACAAAAAATGAGACACATTCTGGAGGAATTTTTAAATTTTCGATTAGGATGAAATCCAACACCTAATAGTTTTAGAGAACATTAAATTGCGTCTAAACACTAACCGTACCTTATAACCTGTAGAGAAACTTCGGGTAATTTGGACCCATGTTTTGAATTTCTTTTTCTTCTTTTAATTAGGGATTTTAATTTAGTTGAATTACAGTGATTATCATTAGTGTTAAAACTATGAAATAGCATTGCTATTTTATTCAAGTATGCAAACATCTTCATAATTTATCAAACTTCTTTACACTAAAAGAAAGGTCCACTTAACCTCCATATTCGGATAAAGTGGACCCTAGAGTCCACCTTGGCTTTTAGTCTATTTTTAAATATATTTACTCTATTAATGTATACAGACAGGCAAAGATTAATCTGAAAATATTTATGACTGATCATAATTAAAAAGAGTGATATCAATTTAATGTTTTGAAAAATTGTTTATTATAACATTTCGCACAGTCATCCAACGGTCTTTGGGTTTAGTAAAATTACAAGGATATTAAATAAAATTAATTAAATTAGTGTGTTTTTACAGATAGTATCCTCATTGATAAAAATATACGTATTCGTGTAAAGTGGACCTGAAGGTCAACATTAACCTAATTAATTTATGTTTATTTTATACAGCCACCACGTCACATAATATCAAACCAAACCCGTCAGTATATTAAAACAGCATCTACATAATATAAAATATTTAGGAGATTTTTTCTACATTTGTAGTATACAATAGCAGAAATTAAGAATTCATTCTTAGCTTGAAAAACTTTTAAAATGGTCGTTTTCATAAATATAAGTATTCCTCTTCGCACAAAAAGAATAAAAAAACTGGCCTTGAAACCCGTCCAAAGTTGATGAGGTTAAGAATTAAAAATATTTTCCTGTTCAAGGGTAGTACCAATTAAAGAAGATAATAACAGGGTCCACATTACCCGAACTTCCCTATATGTAGGCCTACACATTTAATTAACAATCGCCCATCTGCTTTTTTGTTTTTTGAGTGTTTGCCAGCACACAACATACGCTTTACGGAGTTTTAGTATACAGTATAAACATAAAATATATTTGATTTTATTTCCATTGAATTTGATCTCTAATGTAGGCCTATACTCTAAGATGTTTGCTATGTCAAAAGTTTAAATACTGAGAATATAGGCATAATGTGGCGCTGATATCTGTAGCCGTCCACCCTACAATTAACTTTGTGAGAAAAACTCCAGATTGTTGGCTTTTCCTGGTTAGTAAGGTGTTTTGAATCTTTATTTCCTTTATATCAGTCCGCTTAGCCAGTAAATGCAATAACATCTTCCATTAAATAATAAATGTATTTATTATTATGAAAATAGTATTGAGATTAACAAATATTTTCAGTTGTTTTAAATTTTAAATTTTTTTAATCCGACCAATTAAATTACTTATATCCGTAAGTATTATATCCTTACAGTAATTATTTCTTTCAATCAATACATTAGATAGCGACAGCCGGGGAGACGATTTAATTTCTTTCTCTGTGTACGTTTTAATATCAGTTTTAGTCTTAATTTTAATTATCATTAACATTATTATGTTATAGATCTTAATCTTATATATATTACCTTACTGATCAAATTTCCATTTAGAATTTAATCATAATCATCATCCACGATTAAGCCTGTTGGCTCGTTCCGTTTTCATGAAAGCTAGAATTGTTAAAATTGTTCAGAACCATCTTCTGTGTGGGCGACCAACGTTTTCTCCTTCCGTGCGGTTTAATTATTTAGCCATAATTTTGGAAATCTTTCTTCTGGCATTCTAATACATATGTTCTTTCCAGGCTTTCCTATATTTAATTATTCGGTCTGTAAGTTTTAAAATAATTAGTCCCTTTCTTATATATTTATTTATTTTCATATCCTGCTTATATTTCATAAAACATTCATCTCAACTGCTTCCAATTAAGAGTTAATTGTGATTGCTATATGCTAATGTAACATATGTTTGACCTGGTGAGTGGAAGAGAAGGCCACATGGCCTAAACTCCACCAGGCTACATAAATAAATAAATAAATAAAATAGAAACAGTTAATATAATATTATACAAAAAAATTAACATGAAGCTATAATCAATTGAGTTTCATATAATATCCATCCATAGTAATTCTGCCCGAAGGCAGGTCCTTCACTGCAATCATAGCATTATCATGCTATGCTTGCAGCTTTACTAGGGAATTGTGTAGGTGTGGTAGCTTCCCGTTGCTTTCCACACCGGTGAAGGATGATGATGATAATGGTAAGGATGATAATGATAAGGATGATGGCCATATGATTTCGGGGACCGTTTGGGCCTTAAAGTTTTCCTGACATCTGTCTTACAGGTGAGGAAAAACCCCGATAAAAACCTCACCCGAAAAAACTGCCCCGACCGGGGATCGAACCCGGACCACAGCGGTGGACTCATATAATATGTAGTTACGTTATAAACAAAGAAGTATTTAAATGAATACCTCCTGGAAAAGGGAAACGTGGTAGACAAAGCCAACGTGGATAAAGGAAATTCAGGGGGCAAACATTAAGAAGAGAAATATGACTGAAGCAGACACGCAAGGTCGGGGAATGTGGAAGGAAAAAAAAAAGTATATTATGCTTGAGGATACCTGTGTTATATAAACAGAAACAATCCTGAATTAAAAATGAAAATAAAGTTATGCTATGATCAATATAGTTGATAAATCCATTTATGTAATTATAATTCTCGTATCATCCATGACAGATGACAGTTTCCCTTACTCATGTAACGTAACTAGTACAACTCAACGTCAAGAAGTTTTATTCTAAATAACCTTTGTATCTGAATTATTTCAGTGTCACGTGTGCCTCAAGATTTATTGTGTTAAATTAAATTATATATATTTACGTAATCTTCTTCAATTTAAATTAATAATCCCCAGTAACTATGTGATACAATTAGGTTGTGTTATTTACAGTTTATAGCAGGATTTTAATATTATGATAAATATGAAAGTTAAAGTTAATGATTTTGTATTTTAAAATTATTTTAATATTTGAATATAACTTAAATAAAGAAAAACATCTAAATTCATTGTTGGTTATTGTTTGAATAAAACTGTTTCGGTAACCATTAAATAAATTTCACTACATAACATTTTTTTGTAAATAATGCTTTTAAAAATTGTCTTAAGTTATTATTGTCAAAATTATAAATCCTTCTGTTATAACTGTAATAAGAGCACCTGCTTAACTTCATATTCTTAAATGAAAGTAAACTAAACTCTGATTAGATGTTAAAACAATTTACTTTGTTATTTAACAAATCAATTTAAACCTATATTTAAAGGACCATTTACCAATAGAGTTTAAAAGTAACGTCATGTGATGTAATAATTGTCTTAAAATTATAAAAGAATTACACTAGTCATTCTGCATACACATTTCCACAAAGATAGAAGCAAGAAGAAATCTCCTGATAAAATGTAATATTTAATACAAAGAAAGAATAATAATTCAAGAAAAGAAAATAATTTAATTTTAAATTTACGGTGAAGAATAATACCACCTACATTTACTTAATCTGCTGGGAAATTAAGAAGTGAATAAATTTTCAATTATTTCTACTAGAAATATTTTTTTTAGTAATTTTGAAGTGTTTTCCTATCCAGTGTACCAATTTCCGACTCTAAGAAGAGAATCCGGCTCTTACTTACTTACTTACTCACTGGCACTATCGAACCGTAGGTTCATGGACGCGCGGACATAAGCTCTCCATACTTCCCTATCCTGAGATAATGCTTTCCAATCATTCCCTGTATAATCTACTTCCCTCATATCATAGTTAATGTTGTTCTCCCACCTCATTCTTGGTCTACCAACTGGGCGTTTTTCCCTCTGGCTTCCTACAAGAAGCTTCCATGCACATCTTTCAATCCCCATACGCGCAACATGTCCTGCCCATAGCAGCGTACGAGACTTCACTGTTCTTATTCAATCTGGCTTCCTATAAAGACCATGTAGTTCAGTGTTATGTAGTCCCTCTCCATTCACCTGTCTGTTCATCTCTCTTTGGTCCAAAAATGTTCCTAAGTACTTTATTCTCAATATACTTGTAATCTTCTTTCCTCCCTTAAAGTAAGAGTCCATGTTTCGCACCCATATAATATAACCGGTAGAATAATAGTTTTATATATTTTTCAGTTTAACGTTTTTGAAAGGAGTTCGGGACATCAAGAGTCTCTGTAATGCATAAGAGCACGCATTTCCAGAATTGAGCCCATGTTTAATTTCTTTGTGCATCTCATTCCTATTTGTGATTATTGTTCCTAGGTATTTGAATTCTGAGAATCCGGCTCTACCGAAAACTAAACCCACCTGAACTAATAATTATTTTTGGGACACCAATTCCTTCTTCAAAATGTTGCTACAAACATCGGGCATGAATAGAATTACTTCTTCACCAGAGTCCACTATTTATAGGTAGGTGGTATGAAATTAAATTTTTAATCTCCAATGACTGTCGTTCGTGTGATCTTACAGAATTAATTATCTTAAAAAATGTAATGTTTCTAGAGGAAACAGAATATTAATGTAGCTATCTTAAAATTAATGAAGGTCTGTGGAAAATTCCAACATTGGGCAATGCATTGAATTACAGTACTTTGTACTTGCAAGTGTTGAATGTAATAAATTACGTATATTACCTTCCGTTGTGCTGATTACAGTTCGTAGAACCTCGATGCAAACTCATGGGAGGAAAAAAAAATCATAGTGCAGCTGCACTGAAACAATGCATATTGTAGAGTTTATTTTTAAATGACTTTGATACGACACCTCATGAGTCAATCACTGTATGAACTTATTCGCGTTACGAATCAGAGAGAAGTCAGTATAGCTATATCATAATAATACATACAAATGAAGTAAATTTTGAGGAAGTAAGTGAATTCAAATAGGCCTACCATACTTACTCACTGGCACTATCGAACCCGTAGGTTCATGGCCGCGCGGACATAAGCTCTCCATACATCCCTATCCTGAGCTAATGCTTTCCTATCATTCCCTGTATAATCTACTTCCCTCAAATCATAGTTAATGTTGTTCTCCCCAACTCATTCTTGGTCTACCAACTGGGCGTTTTCACTCTGGCTTTCCTGCAAGAAGCTTCCATGCACGTCTTTCATTCCCCATACGCCGCAACGTGTCATGCCAATCGCAGACTACGAGACTTAACTGTTCTTATTATATCTGGCTTCCTATAAAGGCAATGTAGTTCATTGTTATGTAGTCTTCTCCATTCACCTGTCTGTTCATCTCTCTTTGGTCCAAAAATTTCCCTAAGAACTTTATTCTCAAAAACTCTTAATATCATTTTCCTCCCTTAAAGTAAGAGTCCATGTCTCGCACTGCCTATAAAATGAAATACAACCAGCAATGAGGCGTAAATAGAAATTAAACACACAGTCTCGATTCCGTACACGCAAGTTATTTTGCATCGCCGGGATTCTTCTCCCAATAAAACAGTACTCCATTACTCTAAGCGCGACGGCTGCTGTCCTCACGTCCACATTTGTTAATTACAGAGGTAGACGATCATAAGCTAGTTCAGGGGTGACAAGTGATCAGCATGTCGGGTCCCTCAGCCGTTATAGCTGGTTTTTCTTAAACTGGAGTCGCTATTTATTGTAGCTACCCAAATGCTTCACGATGCTGGGTGGGCACCGGTCCCTTACTGGCCGAAATTCCATGGGAAAATTTTTCTCCCCATGGAGACTCGAACCAGCGCAAGTCCCGTAGCTCTGCGCCAAGGCATCTTGCCTTAACCACTCGGCTACGGCACGGGACTCAATAAAACATTAAATTTGAAGAGAAAAATATATGCCTAAATCAGGATTTGAACCCAATATCTCTGGTTCTGTACACCAGTGCTTCAACGATTTAGTCTATTAGGCATCACGATTTAAACATAGATTTTTCTCTTTTACGGAAAATCGTGTTAGTATAAGAGAAAAATCTGTTTAAATCGTGATACCTAATAGTTTAAATTGTTAAAGCACTGGTGTACAAACCAGATATATATAATTTTTGTCTTCAAATTTAATTTGTCATTGAGTGAGATAAATTTAATAGTAAATATCAATAAAACATATAAATAAAAAATGTATAAAACGGTTATTTTTCCATTTATATTACATGGATCGGAAACATGGACACTTACTTTAAGGGAGGAGAAAAATACGAATATTTGAGAATAAAATTCTTAGGAAAATGTTTCAACATTTCTTAGGAAAATGACGACAGAGAGGTGAATGGAGAAGACTTACATATCAGTGAGCGCCATTACTTTTTATTGTGAAACCAGATGTAATAAGAACGATTGAGTCACGTGGAATGTAATGATCAAATAATTTTTGCAGGGGATGAAGATGATATGAAATATATGATAAATAAACTAATGGAAGAATATAAAAAATCGGGACTGAATATAAATTTATAGATAACAGAATATATGTGTTTGGGAAAGGATGTGGATGACCTCATACTCGAAACAGGGAAATAAAAAAATGTGCATTTTTTAAATATCTTGGGTCAATAATTACAAGTTTAGGTACCTATGAGAGAGATGTAAAGACTAAAATTGCAATGGCAAAAATGCAACTAAGACATTACATGGAATAAATTTGGAATAAAAATATTACAAAGGAAACTAAAATGAAAATTTATAAGAGCATAATACAGAATATTTTGTTATATGGAAGTGAAACTTGGTATTTGACGGAATTACAAAAGAATTAAATTAGAAAGTTGAATTTGATTATTTTAGAAGAAGCCTCCAAAAAAAACAAGACAGGATAAAAATAAGAAATGAATTCTTTTGGAGAGAAATGAATGTCACTACATCTGTTGTTAAGAGGATTGAAAATCGAACGCTTAAATGATATGGCCATGTACAAAACATTATGATTTCGTGAACCACAAATAAGGTCTATTTGTCTCATTTATATGCTGGTACGTACACCTATAAATTGTACTGGCCCTGAGTATATAAATATATGTAAAAAGTTTAGAAAATTAGCTTCATAATATTTTTGTCATAATTTTCATATTTTTGTTATTATGATTTCATGTTTTGGTATATTTTTCTCCATATAATTCCTCTCTCTATAATAACGTTATCCACAATTTTGTTCGAAGATCCTTATTTCATAACAAATTTGAAATTATTGTTACTTGTGTTTTAATGCGTGCATTACAGGAACTCTTGACGTCTCCCAACTTCTCTGAAAAGACGATAAATTGAAAAATATACAAAACTATTATTCTCCTATTCATATTAAAATGGATGCGAAACATGGACTCTTACTTGAAGAGAGAGGAAAATATTACGAGTATTTGAGAATGAAGTTCTCAGGAAAATAATTTTGGACCGAAGAGAGATGAACAGATAAGTGGATACAGAAAACTAGATAATAGTGAGCTGCTTGATCTTTATAGACTGCGATCGGCAGGACATGTGGCACCAATTGGGTAAGAAAGAGGGTATGGAAACTTCTTATAGGAAAACCAGAAGGAAACACCCAGTTGGTAGGCCCAGAATGGGGTGAAAGAATAACATTAACCGTGATAGAGGGAAATAGATTATACAAGAGATGACGGAAAATATTTAGCACAGGATAAGGAGTGTATGGAGAGATTATTTCCACCCGGGCATAAACCTACGTGTTCGGTTAGTGCCAGTGAGTTAATTAATATTTTATTATCTCTTATAGAGCTAAGCAATATTGCACAAGGGGCTACAACTACGAGTGCTATTTCAGTACAATCTACACTTATTCCCTACATAGTAGGTCTACATATAGGAGATATTTATTATAATTGAATTTTTGACATTGAGCAATGCAAGCTTAATATGACATGATAAGAAAAATAAATGCCTGAACGGGATTCGAACCCGGAACGCTGGGGGTACCAACCCAGCGTTCCGGGTTCGAATCGCGTCCAGGCATTTATTTTTCTTATCATGTCATATTTTGGCTTATATAGATAGATAGATAGATAGGTCAATGGCCATGTTAATATTTATACTCCATACATCTAAATTTATATTTGCTCTAACCTCAACTTCGCCATTACCAGTGTAAGGGTACATATATTAATTGGGTTTCTCGTATAATTATCATATTTATATTATTATTATTATTATTATTATTATTACCATTATGTTATTATTATTCTCTACTCATCTTACTCACTGGCACTATCGAAACCCGTAGGTTCATGGCCGCTCGGAATAAGCTCTCCATACATCCCTATCCTGAGCTAATGCTGGCATTGGTTCCCTGAAGTAGTCCCCGCCCGGAGAAACCGAATGGGGACTATTTGACCTCCGGAAAATTTTACCCCAGTAGAACCCATGTCCGCATTTCTTGACGGTTGTATTTTACGGTGAAAGATCGTCAATCTTTCGACCAAAGGTACTTTATTTCGTCTGGCTTATCACCTTCGACCAGTTCCGGCATGGGTAACCCTATCGGCAGCAATGCTACCGGCCGCCATAGCTCTCAGGATCATTTAAGCACGCAAGCCACTCCACCACGACAAGGTAAAGATACCATGGAGGGATATTATTATTATTATTACCATTATTTTATTATTATTATTATTATTATTATTATCGTAAGTATTATTATTGTTATTATCGTATAAAATGTTGTTTGCTTATGAAATTTATTTTGCTACATTTAAAATATCTTTAACTCTTTATAATTAGTAGGCCTAGGCCTATAGTGTATTTTGTCAAATATTTATTTGTATTTGTGCTGGTTGAGTGGAAGAGAAGGCCTTATGGCCTTAACTCTGCCAGAATAAACATTATTATTACTATTATTATTATTATTATTATATTGTTATTAAAATTCTAATAACTAATAAGTATGTAATTTTTGTATAATTTTACTATTCGCTGGCTGAGTGGATGAGAAGGCCTTATGGGCCTTAAACTCTGCCAGTTAAGATAAAGAATTATTATTATCATTATAATTATTATTTGGTTAAGGCATAAACTAATTAACTCACTGGCACTTAGGCTCATGACCGCGCGTACATAAGTCTCCATACATCCCTATCCTCAGTTAATGTTTTCCAATCATACCCTGTATAATCCACTTCTCAAATCATGCTTAATGTAAATTTCCCATCTCATTCTTGGTCCACATTATTGGCCGTTTTCTCTTTGGCTTTCCTAGAAGAAACTTCCATGCAACCCTTTCATTCCCCATTCGTTCCACATGTCCTGACCATTGCAGTAGCTATTCGAGACATAACTGTTATTATTGTACCTGGCATCCTATATAGCCCATGTAGCTCACTGTTATGTAGTCTTCTCCATTCACCTGTCCTTTCATCTGTCTTTGGTCCAGAAAGTTTCCTAAGAACTTATTCTCAAATACCTGCAATCTTTTTTCCTCCCTTAAAGTAAGAGTTCGTGTTTCGCATCCATATAGCTGGGAAATTTACAGTTTTATAGCCTATAGCTGCATGATCTTTATAGCAAACAGATACAAAAACAGTTAAGTGTCGTAGACTGCAATGAGCAGGCCATGTGGCACGAATTGGGAAATGAAAGAGTATAGACTGCGATGGGCAAGACATGTGGCACGAAGGAATGAAAGAAGTGGCATGGAAGGTTCTTGTGGGAAAACCAGAGGGAAAACCCCCAGTTGGTAGACCAAGAATGAGGTGGGAGAATAACGTTAAGTATGATTTGAGGGAAGTAGATTATAATAATAATAATAATAATAATAATAGCTTTATTTTACCTGGCAGAGTTAAGGCCTTAAGGCCTTGTCTACCACTCAACCAGGTTTAAAAAAAAATACAAACAAAAAATAGTCTTAAATCTAAATTACATATATATCTATAAATATAAACGATTACAAGTTATGAATACAATACAATTAATATTTATAATGTATTTTGATTTACTCTAAATTTAACGAATTAAATATATAATATGTACAATATATATAAAAAACAGGAAAATATTATTAATGACATAGTATAAAATTAAATAAATAGAGAAAAATTAATTATTAGACAACAGGTAACTGTATAAGCGTGACTTAAAGGTACCAAGTGTGCGGCAACCCCTGATATCTTGAGGAAGGAGATTCAAGGAGCGGGCAGAGGCTACTGTGAAGGAAGTAGAATAGGAGGAAGTGCTATGAAGAGGAATTGTTAGCAGACTGCTATCTTGTGATCTAGTGTCAATATTGTGGTAAGAGGATAACTTCTCAAATCTAGACGCCAGGTAAGTAGGGATGTAGGAATTCAGAAGCTTGAAAAGTAGTGAAAGAGAGTGCAATTTACGTCTGTCAGTAAGACGGAGCCAAGAGAGGTTATTAAAGTGTTCGGAAATATGGTCATAACGGCGGATATTGAAAATGAATCGAACGCAAGCATTATGAACACGCTGCAGTCTCTGCGACAAGTCATAGTTTAGATCATTATATATAATGTCACAATAATCGAAGTGTGGTAACACAAGATTCTGCACAAGGATTTGTTTTAACGAAAACTGGGAGAAAATTCTTTAAAACGTCTAAGATAATGTAAGATGGAGAAAGTCTTTTTACATATGTGTTTCACTTGTGTTTGCCAGGTTAAATTTGCGTCTAGATGTAGTCCAAGATCTATTACTGAAGAAGAATAAGGGATAATTATATTATTTATAGTAATGTTTGGTAGTGTAGATATGTCAAAGGTTGTAAGCAGTCTTTGTTGTTCCCATTAGAATTACTTGTGACTTGTTAGGATTTAGATTTAGACCGATACTTGAAGACCAGTTTAAAGATGGATATGAGATCGTCATTCATTTTTGTCAAGCTGTTATAGAGAGAATGAGGAGGTGAATGGTAGGTAACTTTGGAGATCATCAGCGTAGAGGTGATAAACGGCAGTGCTTTAGTACAGTTGGCAAGTCATTTATGTAGATTAAGAAAAGAAGAGGTCCGAGAACACTGCCCTGGGGGACTCCAGCCGGCACGTTGCGCCAAAGACGAAGATCTAGAGTTTAATGAAACGTATTGTTGACGACCGTGCAGGTATGAGTCGAACCAGGGATACAGCGCTGTCAGACAAGTGTAGGTGCTTGAGCTTTATCATAAGTTAAGTCGTGGTCTACTGTGTCAAAAGCTTTGCTGAAGTCAAGTAAGGTTAAAGGAGTCAATTTGACGTCTGTCCACGGCTTCACGAATATCTTCAGTAATTTTTAGCCAAAGCTGTGGTTGTGCTAGTGACCATATCTAAAGCCGGATTGATAAGGATCAAGGAGGTGATTTTCTTGGAGATATTCAGTCCATTTGCTTATGTACAATATGTTCCAGGGCTTTAGATAATGTCGGAAGGATGCTAATCGGTGCGGTCAGTCATTACAGTTAGTAGGTGTACTTATTTTTGGTATAGGCCTGAACTCTAAGACTGTTTCCATACAGTAGGGAAGATAGAAGTTATAAGGGAAGCATTAAAAATATGAGTCACTGTGGGTAGTATAATGTCAATGATTTTATTTTAGCATTAAAATGCTGATGTTATCTGTTCTTGTGCATTGGATTTAATGCGCTTGAGTGCTTTTTTAACGTCTATAGGCGAAATGTCGTTTAAAGTGAAATTTACTCTTCCTATATGGGGGGATGGGGAAAGTCTTTAAGAATGTCTGGTTTAGTCTGTT
Organism: Diploptera punctata; assembly: GCA_030220185.1. Lineage (NCBI taxonomy): Eukaryota > Metazoa > Arthropoda > Insecta > Blattodea > Blaberidae > Diploptera > Diploptera punctata. The sequence continues at coordinate 11,356 of JASPKZ010004370.1, read as the reverse complement.
GTCTGGAGGTTGTCTGGGGTATTGAGGTAAAATGTTCATTTTAAGTCATCTACAGAAATGTCTAATAGAGTCAGTTGAGGGATTCAACTGTCTAAGTCCCATTGCACGGAGATTTCGCCAAGTGTCCCGTGCACTTATTTCAGGATCCGATTATACTGTGGGCGTGTCGTAGTTTGGCATTACGTTATAGATTGTGTAGTTGTGTTTCTAAGTTGGTTTTACAGTTGCCAGTTCTCGTCATTTTTATGTCGTCTGTATGTTCGGTATGCTTTGTCTCGTTTTGACATAAGTTCACGTATTGAGTCATTCATCCAGGGTGCAGGGGGGCGGGAAAATCGTCGGGTTTTTACTGGTGCAATGTCTATCATATAGTTGTAATATCAGTGTATTAAATGTGTCTACTTTTTCATCAACTGATCTCAGATTCCATATTGTGTACCAGGTAGTTCTAAAGCGTCTGATTTTAGTTTAGTATCGTCTATGTTTTGTAATTTCTGTACGTAATCAATTTAGAGGCGTCTTTTAGGACATTGGAGTGAGTATTCCTACGAATACAATGTCATGAGCAGATATTGCCAGGAGCAGGAATTTGTCCATATGACAGTACTTTCTGTGGATGTGTAGTCACTATTAAGTCCAGTAGAGTGTCGGGATTAGCAGTATGATGTGTGGCAGAGAGAGGAACAATGGTCATATTAAACGCTTGGAAACATATTTTTAAGTTGTATGGCTGGTAAGTCAGTCTGAAGAGATTTGTATTAAAATCGCCTGCGACAATAACGTGTTCATAATGAGGTAATGAATCGTTCAGAGCGTTTTCTAGATCCGAAAGGTGCCTTTTTTTGGAGGTTTGTATACAATGCATAAGAGACATTTTTTTAGACTGGGCTTAATTTCTACGAATAAGAACTCGGGGCGAGCGGAATATACAGAAGGGGACTTGTGGACAATTCTTGGATTAAGCTCATTTGATATAAAGGCACAAACTCCTCCACCTCTTTTATCTATTCTGTCATTTCTGAGCAATGTATATCCGTCTAGGTGAACAAGGGACGAAGGTATGGAAGGGGTCAGGGATGATTGGAAAATATAGGCTCAGGGTAGGGATATACGAACAGCTGGTGTCCGCGCGCCATGAACCTACGGGTTCGATAGTGTCCGTGAGTTAATTAGTTAAGAGGGACGTGGATTCTTCTTGTAGAGAAACCTGAAGAAGACGCCCAATTAGTAAATTAAGAATGAGGTGGGAGAAGAAAACAATTAACCATGATTTGAGGGATGTAGATTAGCAGGGAATTAGCCTATTAGAAGACATTAGGATCGTGATTATTGAGAGCTTATCTCCGCGCGTCCATGAAACCGTGTGTTTGATAGGACTAGTTAGTTAGGTAAATAGTACAGGCAGACTATTTGTACGATAAATTATCTGTTAGTTGTTATTTTTTCTAAAGTAATTTCAAATTCTTTTACATATTTTAAAATGTTGATACTTGCGACACGCCACTGATCAGTAGGTGGGCATTGCCGTAATTGGAGTAGTAACGCCTTCATTCAGGCCAACAAGCAATAGAATCAACGAGAACTTCCCCGGTGGGCGGGTAAAACTGCTTTTTCCTGCAGCAGTTCTTTCATGATAGCCGGGATGAGTAACTGTTTAAAATAACAACAGTATATATATGTATATCAGGATATACTCTGCTGGATAAGAAAGAAATGAAGAAGGAACTAAATATTTTCAAACTTGCACACCGAATAATTAAATATAGGAACGACTGGAAAGAAATATTGATAAAATGCCAGAAGGAAGATTTCCAAATATTATGCTAAATTATTAACCGCACGGAAGGAAAAATGTTGGATGCCCACACAGAAGATGGTCTGAACAATTCTAACAATTCTAGCTTTCATGAAACCGGAAACAAGCCAACAGGCTTAATCCCCTGGATGATGATACAATATTTCCGTCCACGCTGTGTTCTCGACGTAGCGTGCTGCCTTGTCACGCAGCGGGCGCGGGTTCGATTCCCGGTCGGAACAGGCTCCCGGGTGTGGTTTCTTTCGGGTTTTTTCCTCAATTGTAAGACAAATGTCACGAAGCTTAGGGCCCAAAGGTCCCCGAAAATCATCCGGCCATCATCATCATCCTTATCATTTTCATCATCCTTAACAGGTGTGGAAAGCAACGGGAAGCTACCACACCTAGTAAAAAGGCAAAGTATAGCATGGAAATGCTATGATTGCAGTGAAAGACTTGCCCTCTGGCAGAATTACTATGATGGATCTTTATTATTAGGCGTAACTCTATGTTGTTTAATAGACTAGGTTTTGTTAATTTAGTTACAGTTTTTCAAATCTGTGTAGGCCTGATATGTTTGGATAAAGTGGAAAATACCTAACCATTTTAATTTCATTAAGTAAAATAAATTATATAGGAAGTTCGGGTAATGTGGACCCTTCTGTTTGAGTGTACTCAGTTAATATTTCTTTAATTGGAGTTGAGCTCCATAAGAAAATATTTTAACTTCTTAATCTCATTAACTTTGACGGGATCAAGGCCAGGTTCTTTATATAATTTGTGCAAAGAAGGGTTATTTGGTGATATAGGCTATATGCACAATACAACTTAAAAAGTTTTTTAAGCTAAGTAAGAATAAATTCTTAATTTCTGGCCTATTGAATATTACAAAATGTTGGAAAAAAACTCCTAAATATTATATTATAGATGCTGTTTTAATGATACTGACGAATTCTGTTTGATATTATGTGACATGGTGACTGTATAAATTAATTAAACATAACAAAGGAATTCGGTTAATATGGACCTCTTGGTCCACTTTACAAGAATCGTATATTTTGTCAATGAGGATGCTATCTGTAAAAACACTCACTTAATTTATTTAATATCGTTGTAATTTTACAAACCGAAAGACGGTCGGTTTCTGCAGTTGTATGGCGTGTGGATGTTATAATCAACAAAAAAATTTCAAAACATTAAATAAAAATCAACGCTTTTTAATTATGATCAGTCATAAATATTTTCAGATTAATCTGTGGCTGTCTGTATAAATCATCATCATCATAGTACATTCACGAATTTAGGCCATTTGTTGACCTGTTTCGGCCTCAAGAGAAACACCATCCAGAAGTCTTTTGAGTGGACGTCCTGGTCTTCTTCTTCCTGCAGGTTGATATCTTAACATTAGTTTGGGTATTCTGTGATCTTCCATTCGATGAACATGTTGTATCCATTTTGACTTATAATCAGAAATTTTGTTTTCTAAAGATTCCATGTGTAATTCTTCTAAATTAATAGAGTAAATAAGCTTAAAAATACCATAAAGCTAAGGTGGACTCAGGGGTCCACTTTATCCGAATAGGGAAGTATAAGTGGACCTTTCTTGTAATATAAAAAAGTTTATAAATTTTGAAGACGTTTCCATATTTGAATAAAATAAGAATGCTCTTCCATAGTTACAACACCAATGATAATCACTGTAATTAAATAAAATTCAAATCTTTAATTAAAAAAGAAAATAAATTCAAAACAGGGGTCCAAATTACCCGAAGTTCCTCTAATATTTAAATAAATAGACCTAATTATTGTTATTGTTATGAGTCAGTCCATATGAATTGGTCCAGCAGCGATCGATTGAAAAAACTACAGAAAAAATATACTCCAAAAATGTAGATTCTGTAATCATAATTACTTAGCCTAATATATATTTCAAGTTATAGTTTAAATTAATTCACGAATATACTACAGTATATAGATCAGTACTTTTATGTACCACGTATTTGACCTACAGATTTTAAGAAAAATATTTTCAATGCTATTTACATTAAACTAAAAAAAAATCCTAAACTCAAAAATTTTACTTCTACTTAACAATAATTAAGAAAGCCTACGTTTGGTGTATAAATTTAAGAATTTAAACTACCACCATAAAATATTTTAACTCTTAAATATGACACTCCTCACATCGGAGTAAGTGCCTTCAAAAAATCTATAAACTATTAAGACGCAAGGCCCTCCATGACGAACAAGGTAAAGATGTAATCGGAGGAGGTATAACTTAGTTGAATCTGGGAAATTGTCCCAAAACTTACATAGGGCTACAGCGGTTAAGGGTATGAATGACAAAGTTTTGTAAAAAGAAAGAAAAAAGAGGGACTAATAAAACATATATAATAGGGGAACTCCCAAATTCCGATTTCATATGACTGATTGAGGAAAACATGCAGAAGCTGACAATGGAAATTTAAACGTGTTCTTTTGGAATCTGTGTCTGGTACAGACACGCCTGCAGCTAGAAGAACAATAATTAGTTTATGACACGCCATTTATGATTGTACACTTCTAAATGCCTATGGGATCACGTTCATTTATATTGCGAAACAAAGGAATCGTAAAACACCGGACGTCATGCTACATATAACTTGAATTAACGGTTATTTACCAATAATTTATTACGCGAAACGAACGTGACAACATAATAAACATCCGTTGAGCGTAATTCCCATGAATTTCTTTTTTAATGTACCTACCTGTATTTTATTTATTTGTTTCTCTCCGTCCATTATAGAAAAGTAACCATAGATGTCAAATTACACTGGTCGACAAAAATAAGCTGTTTTCTTTCACAAGAATAAAAATATGAGATTTGTGAAGAATTTTCAATCCTGAATTTAAAATCATTTCAGTTTTATCCTATCAGGCAAGAGTTTTTCTGTGATATTCATTTACGTTTTTTATATAATCAATTGAGTTGTTTACTTGATGAAAATCCATATTTATTAATTAAATAAAAATAAAAAGTAGTTTTATTTGATTTTCATATTTATTATATAATTCAGTATATTATGAATTATATAATAAATATGAAAATAAATAAAACTACGTTTTATTTTATTTAATTATAATACATTTTTTATAATTTTTTTTTAATTTTTAATAAAATCCATCTAATTTTAACTCATTCTGACTTACCTACAAAAGTGGTAGATAGTGATTTTCGGGCATATTTTATGTAAGATCATTTTTTTTCCATCTGAATCATTTTCATTTTGAGCTAGGTTTAGAATCAGAGTTATGAGTTAAGGCCATATGCATATACTGGTACAGGGAACTCTCATATAAGGTAAAGGTTCCTATGACAGGTCAAAGAAATTGCTAAAATCAATTTTTAAAAAGTAGCTGTCACAAAAAAAAAAAATGTGCCTGATGGAAAAATTCTGACTACATATCTGAATTCAGTATGAAAAAATGCAGTAGATTCACTAATCAGATTTTTTGTGAAGAAAACCTTGTCGACCAGTGTTATTATTTTTCTTAAAAATTGTTATATTTTGTCATTAGCAGATTTCCTGGCGAATTTAGTTCTCCGAATAATCTATTAGGATGAGAAATGAATGTAATCGTAATATTGTAAAATCGAAATAATAATTATTAAAAATATTTCAAATTTAGACCTAAATACAGTAGCCTATACAAATTATAAAGTAAAATATTTTACAAATCCACAATTATAATAATCATAATGATAATAAAGATAATAATTATAATAATGATAATAATAATCTAACAAAAAAATTGCTAATTCCTAAAACGAAATTGTCACCAATAATCTTAGGAATTTCCAAATGTATGGATTCGACACTAATATCGTAGATTCTATAATCATATAGCCTATATTTTAAAATTATATTTTACTGTTACATTATTTCATGAATATAGGCCTACTAGAGTATATAGAGCAACATTTTATGTAGCCTACCACATATCAGGCCAAGATATAAAAAAAAAAAGTTTTCAATGCTTCTTATATTAAACTACCAAATTCTTAAACTCAAATTTTTAATTGTACTTATTATAATATTAACTAGACCTGCATTATGATGTATACATTTCAGATATTTAAATAACCGCCCGTAAAATATATTTAACTCAGAAATTTGACGCTGTATATCGGAGGAAAATTGTCCCAAAACTTACTTAGCGTTAGTAAATATGAACGACATAGGTTGTACAAAGTTCTGTAAAAAAAGCAGAGGGACTAATAAAACATATAGGCCCTAATAATGGAACTCCAAATTCAGAGTCCATCTGACTGAGTAAACTTGGCAGAAGCTGGTAAAAGTTAAAACCGAATCTGTGCCTTGTACAGACTCACTTGCCTTGAAGAACGATAATTAATTTTATGATGCCTGCCATTTGTGATTTTACACTTCCAAATGCCGATGAGATCATGTTCAGTTGGCGTTGTAAAACAAAGGAAATCGTAAAAATACGACGTCATGCACACATAACTTAAATTAACTTTTACTGCGAATAGTTTATTAGGCGTAGCAAAGTGACCAAAACTGACCGTTATTCAACATCAATTTTCTACTTTTTTCTTTTCTTTCTCTTATATTTACTTCTCCCCATCAGTTTGCTTTACTGTATTAAGCTATTATTATTTCTTAAAGACAGAAGGCATTTTTTCAACTTTTAGAAGATTTCACAATGTGTTCTGTTGAGGCATTATTCAAAATTAAAATATAAAATTATGGAATTGGTTTTATAACCAATTAAGTTGAGGAGACGGACTTTTCAGGTGAATATTCCATACTTATTACTCACTGGCACTATCGAACCCGTAGGTTCATGGCCGCGCGGACATAAGCTCTCCATACATCCCTATCCTGAGCTAATGCTTTCTAATCATTTCCTGTATAATCTACTTCCCTCAATCATAGTTAATGTTATTCTCCCACCTCATTCTTAGTCTACCTCTGGCTTTCCTATCAAGAAGCTTCCATGCAATCAACTATTAATCAACTAATAATAATAATAATAATAATTAATAATAATAATAATAATAATAATAAATAATAATTGTTGTTATTGATTTCGTACATCTCAATGGTGGATAGCCTAAATCATATTTGAAGAGAAAAAATATACGCTCAGACCGGGACTTGAACCCGGGACCCTTGGTTTTCTAGACCAAGTGCTTACCAACTGAGCTACTGAGCAATTACCGATCTAAACGCAAATCTTTCTCTATATACATTGTAATTCCCGTCCACCAAATGCTATGAAGCCATGCTTCTATTTTGCAAATGGCGGCTCCTTTTATTAAGAAGACATATTTTGGGATTATACATTACAGCCAGTACGGCTTTTTCCATGTTTTATTATTGATTTCGTAATCTCAATGATGGATAAATCATATTTGATGAGAAAATATTTTTTCTTTTCAAATATGAAAATTAATTTTTCTCTTCAAATAAAATAATAATATATAATAATATAAAATATAATAATAATAATAATAATAATAATAATAATAATAATAATAATAATAATAATAATAAAAGCAATCTACTCAAAACTAGCTCAATTTCAGAGCGAAACTGTCCACCAATAAGTTTAGGAATTCCAAGAACTATAGATTCGATATTAGGCTAATCTCGTTAATTTTGTAATTTCATTTTTCACCCCTTCTCACACACCATGGCGATGGGTCCGGAACTTAGAATTAAACTACATCGGGGAGTGTTACTTTTCATCTCATTAATCTCGAAAATTATGATTTGGAAATTAATATCCATGTTTTCGATTATATTGCATGTTGCACTCTTCACACCCTGGGGATGCAAAGGTCAAACTTAAATTGCCACCGAGATTAGCAGTATGGTGAGTGCCAAAGTTTAAAGAATGGAACGCGGGCTATGATTGAAGTTATTTCTTCAAGAAGGAACCTACTTTTAAACGAATTTCTTGCACACTTTACACACCAGACATCAACTATGGCGGGATTAAGAAAAACCTGTAACGATCTTGGAGATTTGAATTATATTCTTTTTTTTTAATTTGAGCCCTGCACAGGAACACCTGCGTTGAAGCAAGTGTAATTATTCAACAGATGTCATTTGAGATTTTACAACGCTGCTTGTCGATGAAACCCTGTTCATTTGTTCTAATAAACAATGGGTTCATAATGAGGTCATGCAGATTTTAATGACTTAAACTTACTCTACGCAGTTATGATAAACTGAAACACCTGCAGGTCGTTTATTCTTCCATTACTCTTGAATAAGATTTGAATTCCACCTATAGTGTAAAATAAAATATTTCATGATCGAATCCTGGTGGTTCCAGAGGAGAATTGGTACACAGGTATTTTCGAGTTTTTACTTTAGAGTTCTCCCGTTTCCCGAATTTCATCCCAACATCATTCTCCTCTCCTCTTCTCCCCTCATCATGCCATTTAATTTTTGTTCACCTAATATCACACCTTTCACCTCATTTTACGTTAGGTAAAAAGTAGTCTGGTTTCTTAAAATGTCTGTGTTCAACGTAGGTCTATCCAGTAAAATTACAAATAAACAAATTCCCGACTATTTCCCGGTTTTTCTGGCATCAAAGAATAATTCCCGAGTTTTCTGAGTGCTAAATTGAATTAATTGTAATAAAGCTATTTTGTGTATAATTATATGTTATATATATTATATATATATATATATATATATAAGAAATAAAAACATATAATTCATATTATGGCAAAGGTCCTAAACATAGGACATCACATCACTCCATGCCATATAGGCCTACTATTATCACTTCTCCCAACTGGAATTCCCTACCACAAGAAATAAGGAGCTGCCGGACATCTTTTTAAAAGAAATCTAAATTGATATTTGCTCTAATGTCGACTTGATTATTACCCAGTGTAAGGTACATATATTAATAGATGTTTTTCGTATAATTATCACGTTTATGTTATATTAGTATATTATTATTATTATTATATAATTATATTATTATTATCATTTATTATTATTATTTTGTGTTTTATTATCGTAAGTATATTATTGTAATTAACGTATAAAATGTTTGTTTGTACATAAAATATACATTGCTACATTTAATATATCTTTAACTGTTTATTAATTAGTATATTGATATCTATTTTGTCAAATATTTATTTATATTTGTACTGGTTGAGTGGAAGAGAAGGCCTTATGGTCTTAACTCTGCCAGAATAAATAAAACATTTATTAATTATTATTATTTATTATTATTATTATTATTATTATTATTTTTATTATCATTACTATTATTATTAAATAAGAATAGCCAAAATCATTTAATAAAAATATTATTTGAACATGAAGTATGTTACGATAAAACATTGTAACAATCTCACGTTAAAATTACTTTATTCACATGTTAGATTTTTAACCGTTTGATTTTTCGTCAATGACACCAATTTCATTGCCTACTTCATTTTGTAAACCTTTTTTTTTTTTATTCCTGTTATTCATAAAAAAGAGGCTTTCTTTTTTCAGTTTTGTTTTTTTTTATTCTTCGGACAATTTTTTTTCATCTAACTCTGCTTCCTTACACGAATAAGCATTTCTCATTGTAATATATTTTTTATTATTATATACAACTTTCCACATTAGAGGATTGCCTCAAGGACAAAGTGATACAGACAATTATTTTTTTTAATTTATGAAATACATTTGTAAATAGGCTACATTAAAAAAATCAAATTGTAGGCCTAATTGAAAGTCATACATACTACCAAAGTATAAATTTTGTAAAATGTTTTTCTTAAGATTTGAAATTGATCCTCTAATGGCAGCGATGGCAATATTAGAAAGATTACACCCCGTCTAAATCTAGGGAATTCCAAAATTTGGCTAGGAATCCTGGTATAGGCCTAGTTACCTCTTGCCCGATCATTCAAATCTGTGACAGTTATACTATCTACTTGGTATTTATCATAAGTAATGCCACGTGTGATTTCAAATTATCGAAAATTCACGACTCACGAAGGTGGAGGAGTGAATTTTATCTAGAGAATTTGGAAATCAAGAGTGGCATTTGTTAGGACCATTTAACGAATAAAATTAAGCTGTTTTTACTCACAACTCATTATTTAACTATAGTATTTTAAAATTTTAATATATTTAATGTAAACGGCGATGTTTGTTGAACACAAAATGAGAAACAGATAGGTACGCTTTCTACTGCTTCTTTTGTTTTATCACTGCAACCAGATCATTACTTTATTGCCAAAGGAACGCAATATTGTAAGAATGCTCTCTAGTGGAGAAAAAAATGAAACCCATCAATCTGTATATTAATTCATTTTTGATGTCTTGATGTATGTGTAAATATGACAATTATTATTTTTCTCGATTATTACCTGGGGAAAAAAACATTTAAGAAAGTGCAAACAGTGGTTTCTTTTTTTGTGGTATAATCAATTGCTACAAATGTTGACATGTAAGCACTATTCTATACAATCTGTTAGCCGTATTTGTTATAGGGTCAGTCACTGCAAAATAACGGTTCAGACCTGTTCATTAATATTAAAAAGGAGGAGCTTTTTGTAATATATGATAATCCTAACACTGATACATATTTCGTGAAACACGACTCTGATTGGTTGTAAAACAGAAATCATTTGAAACGTGATTGGTCATTGACTCCCATTGGGGCATGAGTTAAATAGTCTTTGTAACAGTCAATTGTTGGCTCATATAGCCTATGGCTTTCTTTTCACAGTCAACTTCCTCAGGTTGGCCACTATGAGTCTCAAAACGAATTGTGGGACCTTATTCATACCCAATTTTAGAGATGGTCTAAATGGAATAATATCTATTCGTCTGTTACTCCCATTTAGTGGCCACACCATGAACTTCCTCAAACTGTAACCATTTTGAGAATGTGATTTAACGTTTCGACTCTTTTGATTTGAACAGAAGATAGATGCACGCGCCTTTTACGAATTTCGTCTATTTCCGGTTGCTTTCAAATTCCCGATTTATTCCCGGTTTTAAATATTTCTCTCGAACTGCTGGATACTCTGGTGTCGCGGTGATCTAATGAGACACACTCTTGTAGACCTACTTACTTTATCATTCTTTGAAATTTAAATTGTAATTGGAATTATTTTTTCCAAATTAAAATAGCTCTTTGTAGATCATCATCTTAACTGAAATCACTACTTGATCATCAGCAAATAATATTGTATCCAACAGTTTATTATTTATTTTAAAATGGTTTATTTAAATTAATCTGCCATTTTAACATAAATTCATCTATATATACATTAAAACAGAAGGTGATAAAGGATATCTGTCTTGACAGAACGATTTTGTGTTACCATTTTTTGATGTTTAGATTTAAAACCCTGTCTTTTACAATTTTATTATTTCATATAAATTTTGTATAGTCATAATCAAACGTTGTGGAATACATTTATTTGTCATTATATCCCATAATTTATTTCTATTTACCATATCAAAAGATGCCTCACCACCTGTTATTCCTAATAGTAGGTCGCAGGGGCTTTTT